>CM035418.1:143651783-143734283 GCA_020310875.1 Ceratopteris richardii | reverse complement strand
ATTTTCTTTTACAAGGTAAACTCCCACTCCAACACATGCAAATTTGAAAATTCTATTGACCATTCAAAATACATGAAATTTGTGCGACAAAATGTGATCGTGAATTGGAGAGTGATATGCACCATTTCATTTTATAAAAACTATTAACGATTTGATGGGAAAAACAAGTGGTATTATACCTCTTCAAAAAGGATACAATGACACAAACTAATTGATTATCATGAGTGTTGAATAGTATACCTTCAAATTGATTCATGATTTATGAGATTGTTATGAATTATTATATATGGCATTGGAATTTTGCGGGGTCAAGATGTCTTAAAAAATAAATAATAATGTGCTACACAAAAAAATGAACTTAACTTAACGTTTAGTTATTGATATACACATTCTATTTATTATTGAATATGGGCCATGTTGTGACCTTGGTGGAGAAAGATCTCTTATGGTTTTTTGTGTATTGTGTGTGGTTTTTTTTTCTTTTTTTTTTTCTTTTTTTTTTTTTGGGTGGGGGGGGGGGGGGGGGGGTATTACATTGAGTCATCTTAGCCTCTAGCTACCCATGACCACCCTTAAGTCATAACTAGCCAAACCTGATGACAACCTCTTACCTTGTATAATTTGTATTCACACAAATGGTAAAACAAAATTACAAAAAATGTATTCACACTTGTTGAAAAACTACGAGGGTGCCGCTCTGTCTATAAATCATATATTCTCTCTCTTTGTTTGTTGTTTTTTTTATTATTTTTAATGCCTATGTGTCTCTAAATCATATATTCTCTCTCTCTTTGTTTGTTTTCTTTGTTTTCTTTCTAGGCACATTTTACTACCACATGGAAACATTCACATATATTCTAACATAGACCTTTCGCACTTCATGCATATTCTAACAAGTTCTTCAAGGAGGATATATGCAAAGAGAGTCATTAAATGAGAATATATGAGATTGTAGAAACCCTCCACTTTAAACGAAATCAATGGAAAATTATGCATCCTCGCACAATATGTTTTCTAATATATATGCACCATTTCATTTAATAAGAAAAAGCAAGAATTTAATAAGAAAAAGGAAGTATTTAATAGTAAGTATTTAATAAGAAAAAGCAAGTATTTAATAGTAAGTATTTAATAGCAAGTATCTAATAGTAAGTATTTAATAGTAAGTATTTGAAAATTCTATTGACCATTCAAAATACATGTTATTTGTGCGATAAATTTGATCATGAATTGGAGAATGTATGTGTGTATATGCACCATTTCATTTTATAAAAACTATTGATGATTTTATAAAAACTATTGATGAGTAATGTTTATAATGAGGGCTGAATAGTATACCTCTTCAAAAGGATGCATGAGTTATGAAAAAAAAAAACTTAAACTATTGATACAAGGAGAAGAGTGGTTATTAAATCAACCATTCAAGCAAAGGGAAAAAAAACTTAACTATTGATACAAGGAGAAGAGTGGTTATTAAGTCAAAGATTTGAAGTGATAAAGGATGTTATGAACTTTTATTTGATTTGGAATATTATGGGTTCAAGATGTGCTAAAAAAATTTCAGTTTTCTATTATTTTTTAGTATTATTACCAATTTCATTATTGTTTTTTGCAGATGACTTTGTACACAGGGTACATGGGGTTTGGTGAGACTATTAGAAATGCAAGCCGGATTATAATTATATAGAGAAAGAGCAATTGAAGAGCCACTTTGGCATATTGTTGGGGGGTAAATCTGGTCTCCTTGCTATATATATATATATATATATATATATATATATATATAAGCTAATCGTTCTTCTTTTGTGGGCAAAAAATATGTATCCAAAGCTCCATGCTCCATAGCTATGGCATATTGAAATGGAGGAGATCAAAGGGAATCTCAGGGCCTCATGACATGAAGAGAAGAAAAGTCATCAAGAAGAAAAAAAATGATAGAGTAAGTGAGGTAAATGGATAGTGATGGAGAGGTACAGAGAAAATGGAGCTAGAGAATGGTAGGAATGAAGAGAAAATGGAGTATGTTTGACACAAAAGGATGAAACTGCATGCACAAGTGCTTTGATAGTGTGTTTGGAGGTTGAAACGAGTTCATATCAAAATTTTGATGCCACAAAGCAAAGATGTTTTTGAACTCCTAATTGCCTTGAACGCAGAAAAACACAGTACACAGGGAACATGGAGACAGACTTCTTAGGTCTTACAAATGCAATCAAACTTATAGTTTGTGACTGACCAGGCCACTATATGTTTTATTAAAGAACATATACAAAGAAGTGTACGGTGGACATTTGGCCTTTCACATGGACAATAACGGTAACAATCTCCACTAAATGCCAATATGGCCAAAGTAACTATGGGAGAAAAATGAAAAATGATAAAGAATACCTAAGTGTAAGTATACAAACTATACCTCCGACTTGATGGGCATGTTAAACAATATACAAGTGACTATATAAGATCATGAATCAAGTAACCCCCATCAAGTGACAACAGTGTTGAAAGCTATCATGTGGTAGAGCTTTAGCGAAAGCATCTGCAACATTATCTCGAGTGTGAACATTCTCAAGAATAATGCGCTCAGTGGCCAAGCAATCTCTAATGAAGTGATACCTCACCTCAATGTGCTTGGTCTTTGCATGATAGACCGGATCCTTAGCCAAAGCAATGGCACTCTGACTATCACTAAGCAAATGAGGTACATGCTGAGGTAAACCCATATCACAAGCAAGAGGAGAAAGCCACAATGCTTCCTTACATGCCTCACTTGATGCAACATACTCTGCTTCTATGGTGGAAACAGATGTACATTCTTGAAGACAAGATCTCCAAGAGATAGCACCTCTAGCAAAATGAAAAATGTACCCTGATGTAGATTTACAATTGTCTACACAACCAGCATAGTTAGAATCTATGTAACCAATAATGGATGCTTTTGCTCTACCTAAGCATAGACATTTTGTCCTTAGTGCCACTCAAATATCTTAAAATCATCTTGAACTCTTCCCATGTTTCTTGCCAGGATTAGACATATATCTGCTCACAACTCCCACAAATGCAATGTCTAGTCTCATAGCTACCATAGCATACATGAGACTACCAACAACAGATTGATAGGGAATTTTGGTCATTAATTCCTTTTCCTCATCTAATTTGGGGCAATCATCCTTGCTCAATTTCACATATGTGGGTAAAGGTGTACTTAACTCTTTTCCACCCTACATATTGAACCTGTGAAGTACTTTGGATATGTTCTCACTTTGAGACAAGTATATGCATCTTTTACTCCTATCATGAGTGTGCATGCCAAGAATACGTTTGGCATCCCCCAAATCCTTCATATCAAATGTCTGACTAAACTTCTTTTTGAGAATTGACAAATCATAAGAGGACTTCCCAGTAATCAACATATCATCCACATAAAGTATCAAGCATATCAAGCTGCCATCTGAGCATCTCTTTTTGTAGAGACAATGATCCTCATTGCTTCGAGAATAGCCTTCAGACTTCATAAAAGCATCAAAATTTTGGTACCATTGTCTAGGGGACTGTTTAAGTCCATACAAGTTCTTCTTGAGCTTATAAACTAGACTTTCCTTGCCAGGAACTACATAACCCTTTGGTTGTTCCATATAGATCTCATCTGTAAGATCTCCATGCAAGAAAGGAGTTTTCACATCCATTTGGACTAGCTCTAAGTCCTCCATTGCAATGAATCCAAGCAACATGCGCAGGGTAGTCATCTAGACCATTGGAGAGAAGATTTCCTCCAAATCAACACCATGTTGTTGCTTAAAACCCTTTGCAACAAGTCGTGCTTTATACTTTGGAGAAGCACTATCTTATGTGAATTTTAGCTTATATACTGTTAACAGAGAGTGTTGCGCCTCCCTGCAACAGGGAAAAGAGATAGAAAGAAGAAGAGCATCATCGCCATAGCTGAACTCGTAACAAACAGAAGAAAAGAGTCGCACGCATTCCTAGGCGCTTCATTCAAGAACAAGAAAGCAAGAACTGAACAAAACTAATCTAAAGAAAAACGTCGAAGGCCATTCTTGGCGACGCAAATAAAGAGGAGTTCTTGATTAGAAATACCCATATTTATACAATTTTGTGTGGCCTTAAAGGCTCTTCATACTCAACTTTCTCTCAACCCTCCAATGAACCTTACAAATATAATCTCAACTCTAGAATAGCCCAAAGGGTAGCAAGATACAAAGTGATACAATGTGCCCTTAACACTAGCACGCACGGTGGACTTGAACTACCACATCCCTTGATAAGTGATACCCCCCCTCAACAAGGTGAAAATTACATGGAAACCATTTATAGGCTGGGAACTTTCATACATCATATCATACACCTAATCTTGAAGAGTGTTTCAATCCACGAGCCTCCACATCACTCATGCTCGAGGACACTGGTTCCATCACACTCACCAAGATCAAATACATCAAGCCAAGCCTTCGCATCAAGGCCAAAACATATCCAAACAAAGTCTAAAAATAAGAACCCAACCCATATATAATCTCCATATACATTTTCATAATGCCAAAGTGGTAGCATTATTCTTGGAATAGAATAGTCCAACTCCATGATATATGTGCCCACATAATTATGCACTACCCTTATGAACAATACTTGCAAACCAAAGTGCATGGTTAAACCATGGTATGGAATGCAAGTAGGGCTCATAACATGTCCAGAACTATAAGCAATGTGCAATGCAAAGCATAGTGCCTGGAACCAAATCCAAGGTATGCAAATACATTACACACAACTTATAGACTGCCCTCCTATATGCATACAAGTGAAATAAATGGGGCTCAATATAGGAAAAATTACAACATTGGATTTAAAATATGTCAAGATTAAGGTTGCCAAAATCTCCAAACTTTTGCATGTTGTGCTTTCCTTCAATGCTCTTCGTTGCTATAATGCCTTTGTAGAAGAACTCGCTCCAATACACCAAGTTATGTCACAAAAGTTCGCTCCAATACACCAAGTTATGTCACAAAAGTTTTGCATGTTGTGCTTTCCTTCAATGCTCTTCGTTGCTATAATGCCTTTGTAGAAGAACTCGCTCCAATACACCAAGTTATGTCACAAAATCAATAGGCAACATATAGTTCGTAACAATAGAATTAATCCAATTGATGAGAACGATTTTATGTGGTTGAAACGATATGTTTATAGATGCCACAGTCGGGATCTGCTAATGAATTTGTGCAATTACTCCAGTATGTTGCATTCACAAAAGAGCAGCCACAAATTGTAGGAGGTTTACAGCAACCTCACTGAGTAGGAGAAAGATTGGCCCTGTCGAAATCCGCTTTCGTAGGGTAAACATTTTGAGACCATCGCAGAACCTGGAATCCGCTAGACAGCTCTCAATCTTTTGCCAGTTAGAGGTCTTATTTACCTGACGCCGTAACCAAGTGGAAATCCAAAGCAACACTGTAACTCTGCAACATGATCCGAAGAAGTCGGCCATTGAGACCAGGAGGACAAAGACGCCTAATGCAATTACAGGTCCCGACAAGCTTATCGCTTAATCCCGTGATTTCTGGCTCAAACCCCTGGGAGATCCCTTCTTTCCTCTTTATATTTGAACTTTGCCAACTATGGAATTCAAATAGATTTGAAGACGAAACTTGGCTGCACAAGACTCTACCTGGAAACAATGAGTTCTCAGAAAGAGCTCCCTTACGCTACGTCAGAAAACTTGCGATATTCAGTACTTCATAATTATGAAGCCTTGTGAGAAGCCTTCTCTTAGGGATAAAGGGAACGCATTCGAGCAGAGCAATTAGAAGCAATAGAGTAAACGGCACACAATCGATTCATCAAATGCCCGTAATGACAATGCAAGGCGATATAACAATGTGCACAACAGTATATGAATCATCCAATTTAACGATGGTTTCTACATTATATTCATTGTAACAGAAAATATCTGAATACACGAAAATTATGCCACCATATGCGGATATAATATACCCAAACTTTTCTAGAAGCATCATCTATGAAAGTGACAAAGTAAAGAGAACCACCTAAGGACCTAGTGAGCATAAGACCACACACATCTGTATGAACAAGATCTAAAGGCTGAATTGAAGAGTCAATGTGCGTTCTATGCACATTTCTAGTTTGCTTTCCATATTGATAATGCTCACAAAATGAAAAATCAGAGAAAGATAACACAGGTGAGTAGCCAAAACGAGAAAGATTTTCCATTCCACTATGAGATATATGGCCAAATGACCATGCCAAATACAAGCCATAGGCTGTTCAATAATAGCTAACACGTGTTCTTTCTGTGATACAAATAAAGGATAAAGTGAGCCAACTTTGCTTCCTTTTGCAATAACCATATTGCCCTTTGATATACAAAAGGACTGAGCATAGAAGACCACCTTGTAACCAAGGTCATCAAGTTGACCAATTGACATCAAATTGCATGATAACTGAGGTACATGGTGTACATTATGCATAGTAAATTTTGAACCATCGATGAACTGCACAACCACATCTCCAATCCCCACAATGACACACTAGTAAGAATCACCAAGTCTCATAGTACCAAGAGATTTTGTTGCATAATTAGAGAACCATTCTCTGTGTGGTGCCACATGGAAAGAAGCACCAAAATCTAGCAGCCACGTGTGGGAAAGAGAATCAGCCATAAGAGTCTAAGTTGGCACAGTACTATCAAGTGTCAACACATCTGCATCATCAAAAATAACATTAATTTCTTCAATCTTCATAGTCGAAGTAGATGGTGCAGGTAACTATTTAACATGCCCATCAACATTTTGTTCTTTACCTTTAGCATTCTTTAATGCACAACAATCTTTCTTCATATGTCCTTTCTTATGACAATAATGGCATTCGATATCCCTCTTCCTTGATTTACTTCTACTCTTATTCCGTTGACCATTCTTTTCCTTGTTCTTGCTCTTGCCACATTGCTGATTCTTTCCTTTGTAAGAATCACGAACATTATATGCATCTCCACTCTGATTTCCAACCATAGATTTTCTATGAATCTCCTCACTCAACAGTGCTCCACATATGTCATCATAGACAAGTTTACCACGAGGTGCACTATTGCTAATAGTTGTGCAAAACGTATCCCATGATGATGGCAGGGTGCATAACAACAACACTGCTTTCATTTCATTATCCATATCCATTTTCTGAGCCTGTAATTGGGAGAATATAGCATCAAACTCATTTAGATGAGAAGCAACACTATCTGTGTCCATGCGAAGGTCAAATTATGCTTTATTTGTTGCCGTCTCTTTTTCATATGTATTTCATAACTTCTTCCAAAGTTCCTCTGCACTTTCACAGTTTAATAGTGTAAAGTAAACATTATATGCCAGGTGCAAGCAAATGGTAGACCTGGTCATTTCATCTAACTCATCCCAATCATCTTCATCCATGTCAGCAGGCTTCTTTCACCCATGTTAGGATCCAAGATACCTAACATGGGTGAGAACTAGGTTCAAGATACTGAGGTTGAGAATAACGAGCTCAAGAGTCCGAGGTTGCGAACAAGGTAGGTCCGTAGGCAAGTGGCCAAGAACTAGAAAGGCAAGGTTCAAGAGACCAAAATTGAGATCAAGGGTTCAAGGGACTAATATTGAGAACAAGAAGGTTCAAGAGACTGTGCGAGGGTGAGGACATCAATCTAAGGGGAGATCAAGGGTTGATCATTGAGGACAATGATCTCTAGAAGGGGAAGAGAGTGTTAGACTCAAGAAATGACCAGCGGAAGATGGTTGAACCACACCCTAAAATGGATTATTAGGAAGTAATCCTCAACCATGGCTTTTTGGGCAAGTGGTTAGCCCATCATACTCCTAGCTAGTAGGTCATGAGTTCAAATCCCACAGGAATCTATGTACTTGATATGGAATTGTATCCATAGTCGGCACATGTTCATGCTATGGTTATGATCATCAACACAACTATTAAAAGCCTGTATGCGATTGGTTGTGATGAGATTAATGAATGTGCAAGAAGAACAATGGATAGAATGACATCCATGCATATTCACTTTCATTGAAAAGTGGATATTGTAAAGAGTAGATTTTTCAACGAGACGATTCAGATTATCAAATGGTTTGCATTGATCTAGATGATCATCATATGCATGGATATGTCTCCATGTCATGATCCATCCAAGAGAATGAATGATTATGTCTAATCATAAGGATTAACATGTCTCGTCATTTTTTTTGGATTTGAAAAATAATTGAGCAAATAGGTAGTGAGGTAGCAACATCATAGATATTTGGATGGTTCTCTTTGAGGGAATGCCCAAATTTATTGAAATTTGGAGGGCAAGTATCTCATTGCCTTATATTTAAGCTGAAAAATTTTCAAGAAATTTGGATACTTTTAAAAAGGTGAAAAGATCTCTATACTAAAAGTGCTGCTAGTAGAGGTAAAGGCCTTAAACAAGTGACATAGGCCTGTTACAAAGGGAATTTCTCTTACTTGGTAGATCTAGTTTTTTAACTAGGCCGGATACTAGGTCTGGACAAGACCAAAAACTAGTCAAAAACTATAAATAGAGCTAGAGAGCTCATTTTGGAGGTTAGCTTGTAATTGAATTGAACTTGTATGAGCATTTTGAAAGTAATCTAAAAGAACTCCATTGTCTTCCTCTTTGTTCTTGCCGTATGTGCACGTGAGTGTGTATGTGTGTGCATGTTTTTGTGCTTCTCACTCACACACTTGTGCCTTCACTTGCTCGAGGTCATCATACCATCCTCACGTCTTCCCGGATTGACATTAAAGGAGGTGCTACTCATCACTGAGCTACAGCGATGTGTACGGATGTGTATTGACATTGAGGATAACTTGAGAGATGAATTAGTACTTTCCAAACTCTATAAAGATTCACGTTGTTCTACTAATTGCACCTCCAAACCCTCAAATTCAATAATGAGTTAGCAAAAAAATTGGCTCAAAAGTTAGGAGTCCTGAGCAGAGAAACCCCTAGGATGGTCTCAGTGAAGCACTGCTGTACTTGTAGAGGAGACCACATGGCCAATGTTTGCCCCTTAATGGCCTAGAACTCAAGGAATCCAAATGGCCATTATTGCACCATAGAGAGTAAATACACCAACCCCATTGCTCAAGATTGCCCCTAGAACAAACAAGTGGTTAGGAAAAACTACCAGTACCCATATTAGTAGCCAGGTAGGTATCAAAACCAATACCAACAACAACAATACTATAGGCCTTCACAACCTTACCGACCACACTACCAAGCTCAACAGAGACCTCAACCTGTGTTAGGTTAGCAATCGCCACCCCTTACCAATGTTATCTCTATGAAATATGTTGCAAGAGAGGACAACTTGAACAATGCCATATTGCCAACATCTCATATGATCTCAGATAATGATCCTAATGCTCAAATTTTTGACTCTACCCATGTGAATAGCCCATCAGCTTATTATACGGAATCACCTGAGCATAACAATATTTATCCATATGAAACACTCTTAGAACCTAATTTTGAGCCCGAATAATCAAATTTGATGTATAAAAATATGAACCATAGGCCCCAATCAAGGCAGATGAGACCTCAAACTTCTAGAGGACCATGTTACAAATGTCAGGGAGATGACTTCATACATGATTTTCAACTTCCTCCACAAAGTGCAACCTCAACTTGTGGTCATTCAAGGCGTTTGCTCGGATTGTGGAAGGGAACATATCCTGAAAGATTGTCCTAAGAACCCAACCAATGTGCAAAAAATTACACCAATTAATGTTATTGGTTTGGTAGTAGAACCCAATGGAAGTATGGCAAATATCACCCCTGTACAAGTAGTCACCAAAGCATAGTATCTACAAAAGACTCTAGGTGTAGATCAAGAAAAGAAATCAACATCTCGTGAATTAGAAAGCGTAGCTAGAAAAAAAACTAGAGCTTGGAAAGGTATCCAAGAAAAGATGAAGGGATAATGGGCTAGAAAACTTAATGATCTAGAAGAGAGTCTAAAAGAAACAAAAACCAAAATGATTGAAATCATATCTCAAGCACTCTCTCAAACACCACCACCATCCCAACCATCTCATCAAATCTCACCATCTATCCCATTGCCACATCGAGCAAGATCAATCTTAACCGATCCTACTCGTGAAGACTTGGACATGATGTTCAAGGCTTATGAGGCTCAAATTAAGGAAGGGACCAATGTGGCTTAGTTAGAAAAATGTTATCCTCAAGCTGATCTAGAGATTGAGAGGACCAAGCTTTGTGAAAAAATGGTAGAACTAGCTCACACTATGTTCAATGGAAGCTGTCTTTTCAATAAGACAAAATCAGTGAAGCCACAACTACATTTCAAAGGAATTTTGGAGAGGTTAGAGCAATTGGTAGCTAAACCTAGGACTTTGGCTACACTTGAGGCTCAAAGTAGTGGAGGTGGAAGGATAAGCTTATCCCCATGGAAATCTTATGTACCTAATTCTATGGATGATGGAATTCCTTCCTCCATAAATCATTACTCCCAAGAGTTCTTGAGAGAGATACATAAAGAGAAATGGGCAAAGGAGAGTGAAAATCCTCCTCCTATACAAGAAGTGGATGATCTTCATGATCAATTTGTGTATATTGTAGTTGAGGAGGAGAAGAGACTAAAGTTGAGGAATTTAGGTTCTAACAAGAACCCTAGATCAATTCAAGACACAACCTATGCACCTATGATCTTTCCAGATGAGGAATTTGAATACCGTATTCACAATAGAACCACTTATGTTTGATCTTGTTATAGAAGGGTGTGAGCTTAGAATGCTTATACTCAAGGAAGCCTATAATGAGGATGATGAATCCATCATCATGGAACCATTTTGTGCTTTTGAAGAAGAATACCTCTACCTGTTAGATGCTAGGATTCAAGACAAAGAAGAATGTAAACCCAAGAAAAAGTTAATTATGTAAGAAGATGGTAAGAGTGATAAGAAGAAAAGAAAGAAGAAATTACCCGCACGAGAAGAGCAAGAATATTTATTTGAAGTGATAGATAACTTTAAGAAATATGAGATTAAGGATAGGAAGATCATGATAAGAATGACTAGAAGAGGAGCCCTCTTAGGAAAAGCCTACAATAACAAAGAAAAAACTAAGAAGATAGTAGTCACAATTGAAGATGGAGAAGAAAGATGTACTTACATAGGGCATGAATTGAGTGAAGAAGAATGAACATGTACACACATGCATGCTTACATACACACACATATACACACATGCATGCTTACATACACACACATACACACATATACACACATGCATGCATACATACACACACATATACACACATGCATGCATACACACATGCATACATACACACACATGCATACACACATACATACACACACATATATACACATATGCATACATACACATACACACACATACACACATACACACATATACACATACATACACACACATACATACACACACTTACATACACACATATACACACATGCATGCATACATACACACACATACACATATACACACATGCATGCATACATACACACACATACACATATACACACATGCATACATACACATAGGAAAATAGAGCATACATACACACACACACACACATCTACACATTTACACATGCATACATACACACATACATGTACACACATGCATGCTTACATACACACACATATACACACATGCATGCTTACATACACACACATATACACACATGCATGCATACACACACATACATACACACATGCATGCATACATACACACACATACACATATACACACATGCATGCATACATACACACACATACACATATACACACATGCATACATACACACACATGTACACACATGCATACACACATACATACACACATACATACACACACATATACACATATGCATACATACACATACACACACACATATACACACATACATATACACACACATAAGCTAGTGTTTTAATTAAATATATAAATTTTTGATTTTGAAGTTTTTTTTACATCAAATATATAAAAACAGGATTAGGGTTTTTACGCTATTTACACATACATACACATACACATATAATACATATATACATGTATATACACCTGCGTACAGAAATATACATATTTTAGGTCTAGATATTTAAGATTAGGGTTTTAGGGTTTAGGCATACATATAACTCAATTATATTTATATTAAGAAAAAATATAGAAAAAAATGAGAAAAAAATATGAATTTATAAATAAACATATATATAAAATAGGATTAGGGTTTTAGGATTAGGGGTTTAGATTTTTATAGGTGTTTAAGTATTTAGGTTTTAGTATTTTAGGTTTAAGTCTAAGTCTTTCTGATTAGGGTTTTAAGGTTTTAACACCTACATAACATATATACACACATACACATACACATATAATACATATATACATGTATATACACATGCATACAAAAATATACATATTTTAGGTCTAGATCTTTAAGATTAGGGTTTTAGGGTTTAGGCATACATATAAGTCAATTAAATTTATATAAAGAGAAAATATAGAAAAAAATTAAAGAAAAAATCTGAATATATAAATAAATAAATATATATAATAGGATAATTATATAGATAAATAAAGATAAAAAGAATTAGTGTTTTAAATAATTTAATTAAATATATATAATTAAATATATAAAAATAGGATTAATTAAAGAAAAAATCTGAATATATAAATAAATATATATATAAAATAAGGTTTTAGGTTTTTAGGATTAGGGTTTTAGGTTTTTAGGATTAGGATTAGGGTTTTAGGGTTTTAGGGTTTAAGGAAAAAATCTGAATAAATAAATATATATATATATATATATATATATATATATATATATATATATATATATATATATATATATATATATATATATATATATATATATATATATATATATATATATATATATATATATATATATATATATATATATATATATATATATATAATAGGATAATTATATAGATAAATAAATATAAAAAGTACTAGTGTTTTAAATAATTTAATATATATAATTAAATATATAAAAATAGGATTAATTAAGAAAAAAATCTGAATATATAAATAAATATATATATAAAATAGGATTTTAGGTTTTTAGGATTAGGATTAGGGTTTAGGGTTTAAGGAAAAATATGAATAAATAAATAAATATATATATAAAATAGGATAATTATATAGATAAATAAATATAAAAAGTACTAGTGTTTTAAATAATTTAATTAAATATATATAATTAAATATATAAAAATAGGATTAATTAAGAAAAAATCTGAATATATAAATAAACATATATATAAAATAGGGTTTTAGGTTTTTAGGATTAGGATTAGGGTTTTAGGGTTTAAGGAAAAAATCTGAATAAATAAATAAATAAATAAATAAATATATATATATATATATATATAATAGGATAATTATATAGATTAGGGTTTTATGTTTTTTTAGGTGTTTAAGTATTTAGGTTTAAGTCTTTAGGAGTAAGATTTTTGGTTTAATAAAAAAAACAAATGATCTAAAATGTCTATATTGTAGCAGATGGCTTGTTTGGATCCGGAGGAGAGAATGGCATGTCCTTGCACTTAGTGCAAGTATCAAATTTATCGAAAATGATGGATTTGTACTGCACATGTTAGAGAGTATGGATCCTTTGATAGGAGTCGACTAGAAAACCTACGCTACCATTCGCATGGTCCCCCAAGTGAGCAGATGGACCCAAACGACATTGCACCAGTAACCTCTCGTGGACAAAAGAGAACAAAGAAGGACTTAAATGTACAAGAAATTACTAATAATATTACACAGAATGAACATATGGTAGAGATGCTCGAAGCATTTTATGAGATGGACGAAGATCATGATGGTGGAGAAGATGTCGACAGTTTCATGGACACAACAGAATTTCCACGATCAGAAGTCAATGAAGAATATGAAAACATGCAAAGACTAGCTCGTTTACCACTTTACAATGGAGCAAAGATATCTATACTACATGCGTCACTCGCGATGCTCAATCTGCAATCCATTTATGGATGGTCAGATAGTAGTGTCACTGAATTATTCAGGTAAGTGGAGAACAAATTAGCTTTCATTGTTGTATCAAAATAACTTTATTTACTAATATCGTTTTAATTGCTTATTGCAAGCTTCTTAAAGATCAATTTTTGCCAGAGGGCAATGACATGCCTCGAACACGTGGACATGCAAAAAAACTTTTACAGTCCATTGGAATGGATTATACTAAAATTCATGCTTGTCCGAATGATTGCATTCTCTTTTGGAATGAATATGAGCATCTCCACGTATGTCCAAAGTGTGGAGAAAATAGATTTAGAGAAGACCTTGTAGGCGAAGCAATCCCCACAAAGGTTCTTCGCCACTTTCCTATCATTCCACGAATTAAGAACATGTTTAGATGCAAATCTATAGCTGAGTTAATGTCATGGCATACAAAGAGCAGGTCTACAGATGGTGTAATGCGAGTGCCTGCTGACTCTGATGCTTGGAAGCACATAGATAGTAAGTGGCCAGAGTTTTCTAGTGAGCCTCGGTCCATACGTCTAGGCCGAGCTATGGATGGAGTGAATCCATTTGGTTTACGCAGTTCTTCATGGAGCACATGGCCTGTATGTTTGGTCAATTATAACATCCCACCATGGTTGGCCACAAAGAAAAGTCATTTATTATTAGCTCTTATTGTACCAGGTAAGTATAAGGTAAAAAACATGGATGTATATCTTGCACCACTTGTGGAAGAACTGCGCATTTTATGGGATGGGATTACTGTGTGTCACATGTCTCAAGTGTGAGTGCAAGGCATAATTATGTGGACGATGCATGAATGGCCTAGTTATGGTGAATGTTCAGGTTTATCGATTTCGGGTTACCATGCTTGTCCCTTATGCGGACCACGACTCGAAGCACGCTATTCCAAAGCACTACATAAAACTGTCTATGAAGGACACCATAGATATTTGCCTGATGGACATCTTTTACGTGAAGGATAAATTGGTCGACAAGCGCAATGCCAAATGAAAGCTGGCGATTGGAAACAACTGTGGGATTCAAAAAATCCAGTCACTAGCATGAAGCAGTTGTCCATTTCTCATGAACTCCCTTATTGGAGTGAATTGTTGATCAATCATTTGGTAGACCCGATGCATATTTTTAAGAATGTGGGAGAGATTCTTTGGAAAACTTTGATCGGAAAGAAAGAAAGCAAAGCACAAAGGGAGGACTTAGAAGAGCGAGGTCGTATGCAAGAGTTGTGGGCAATTACTAAGCCCAACGGAACAATATCATTACCAAGAGCTCCTTGGGTGCTTCGCAGGATGGAAGAGCAACAAGTGAAGAAAACAATTTCAGAGTTTCGGACACATACTGGATGCATGAGGTGTCTAAAGACTGCTTTCACACGAAGCGATGATCTTGGAGGGCTCAAGTCTCATGATTGGCACAAGTTTTTACAGTTTGTGCTCCCTGTAGCCCTAAAAGATTGTCTTTCGAAGGATGTACGAAGAACAAGCAAAGGCAGCAGGTGAAGATATCTCTGAAGAAGAAGAAGAACTCGCAAAGGGATGTGATTGGGAGTATACTAAATACGGTGCACTATGGTCTCATGGACGACACTTTTGGATCGCACGAATCGATAAAAATAGGTCTACTTTTGATAGTGGGGTGATGGTGAACTTTTTGCAAAAAAGTAGAGCGAGTGCAAGAGATGATAATGCTCAAGAAGGCCAGCTAGATTATTGTGGTGTGATTCAAGATATCTTGAAACTATCTTTTAGGAAGTTTGATTATTTTGTTTTTGATGTGAAATGGTTCAAAGTAGTCACCTCTGGAAGAAACACAACAGTGAGGCGAGATAAAAGCGGTTTGCTTTAAGTCGACTCCACAAAATTGTGGACAGATGAAAGGGATACATTTGTACTTCCCGAACATTGTGAGCAAGTTGTTTTTATACCAGATTCAAAAGAACCAGAGTGGCTATTTGTTTTACAAGTCGCCCCACGTAGTAGACAAATTTGTGAGAACATAGATGTACAAGATAGTCCATTTGTAGTGGACTCAGAGATTTATTCGATAGTCGAGGAGGAAGAGATCATTGTTCGAGAAGAAGAGGTCATTGTTCGAGAAGACGAAGCAAAAGATGATGATCAGGAAGAAACCAGCATAGCAAGCAATTTAGAAGCCATCAATATAGAGATAGATGTTCTCGGTGCATCGGATCTTCAAGAGGATGCTAGATTAGAGGATTTTTGAATAAAACACTTGTACGTACTAATTTTTGTTTTTTTTTTCTGTTTATTTTCTATATTACCTTTATTAACAAATGACAATTATTTGAGTTCTTTTGTTACAGAGCACGATGGGAGACAGTCCTCTAGTCACTCCTCATTCCATGATAGAGGAGCAGTTTTTAGAGTTTATCTCTCAGGTACCTCCCGCGTATATGGCCGTTGCATCACAGTATTGGATCGCTCATGGTAGCACTCCTCCCGGCCTCACTCCTGGCAGCCTCACTCCTGCCGGCCTTACTCTTGCCGGCCTCACTCCTGGCAGCCTCACTCCTGCCGGCCTTACTCTTGCCAGCCTCACTCCCGCCGGTGTCACTCCTGCCGGTGTCACTCCTGCCGGTGTCACTCCTGCCGGTGTCACTCTTGCGGGTGGTGCTACTCCCGCAGGAGGTATGTCTCCTAGCTTTGTGACTCCACCACGACCATCTTTTCAGCCATCTCCTACTGGGTCTAGTAGTAGACATGTGCGTTCAACACCTCAGCGCGATACAAGTTCTGGCCCGTCTTGTAGGTCGAGGTCACGCTCTAGAGCAGGAGGTTCTAGGAGTGGATCTACAGGTATGTCTGGAGGAGGCGGTTGTTGTGGAGGCAGTGCGACAGACGTTGTGTCGCCCGCTTCTACTCCTAGGACGAGTACCTCAGATGTAGGGAAATGACCCTCCTCCCCCTAGATTGAAGGATTAAAATGGACCAATGGTAACAAATTAGACAAAATTATGAGGCTATATAAGCACCTTGACTTTGCATATTTCCCTTGAAATGGGATGGTGTCAAAATTGGTCAAGCAATAGATGGCAAGTCATGTGCAGATACCTATGGAATCCTCTCATTGAGAACAAAAAATTTGTTCCTATGTGGCAAATCCTCCATTGTGGAATCTGCACCAATGTCAAAGCTAATAAAACATGTGGGGCCCCTCACTGGTGTAAGCATTGTATTTGTGGCAGAGAGGACCTTGGTCATCTCTTCTTCTCGTGCCCTAGAAGTAGCCTGATTTAGTAGTCTCTCGCCAAGATTTTGAACTTAACAAGACAAATCAATTGGAAACAAGCTCTACTTGGAGAAACAATTGGCTGCTCTTCAACTCTGTGGAATGACATCGGAGGGGAAGCGCTATGGAGGATATGGAAAGAAAGATGTGCGATCAACTTTGATGGCCATTAGAAAGAGTGGTTGGCTGAAAAATCTCTATTCCTGTTGGGTAGAAGAATATATAATTGTAAAAAGTTTCCGCCTTTCAGACACCATAGGATGTTTGTCTTGAAAAAACAAGATTAAAATCCAATGGGTCACTTACGAAGGCAATGAAGAAACATTAAACTTCTCATCAACTCTATATAGAACATTTGTCTCCCGTCAAATCCTAGTTATCCTACCAATTTTGGTCAGTCATAGCATTTGGGTCATGATACACCTACTTTGTGAGATATAGGGGATCCCAAGGGCACTAAGCCCATTCATTTTATATTTGTTCTTTTATTAATTCAAACATGAGAGAGTAGGCTATGGCCGAACTTTTTTTTATTAAAATAAATGAAGTCAAGTGCAGATAACTTGCACAATAGGGTCAGCCCAAATATGTTATCACAAAAGAATATCTAAAGGCGGATGACTTGATGGAAGGATATGTTATCACAAAAGAATATCTAAAGGCGGATGACTTGATGGAAGGATTGTTGGGCCACATAGCAAAAAGAGAACACATAGCAAAAAAGACGAATGTTAAATCTATTATGCATACAAAAACCTAGAGTTGTTTGGTTGGGCCACGGTCATAACTTGGTTTTAAGCTCATGAAAATCTACAATCTCTTGCCCTTTTGCTCGACTCATCTTCTTTAAAGCATGAGACGCTCTAGAGGCTCCTTTGTTATCATACGATGATGTACCTGTTGATTTTGAATCAATGGGTTGTTACTAAGGAAACTCTTTCCCTCCTACATATGCGAAAAATGTATTCGTGGCAATGCAAAATGTATTTGTGGCTTTGTGAGTTGCTGATTTTGTGACACGAAGCATTCATATGAAAACCATTTTACACCATATGAATGCTTTGTGAAGTGATCAATTATGCATTCATATGAAAACCATTTTACACCATGTAAAGAGTATACATGCATTTGTGAGTTTTCATACTATTTTACGGCTGAATGCTTCTCTTTTATACGAGGATAAATAATCGATAGAATTAGCACAAGCATTAGGTTCCAATTTCCATAGATTTTGCAACCCAAGATGACTTTTGTGGGTCGAGCTCAAGTCAAGATCACGTCTTCTTTGCAGCTTGATGTGTAACCCTAGGCACGCAATGTCCTAACAATAAGCATGAACCTCATATGAAATGCATAGGGGGTCTAATATTTGACTTTTGATTTGGCATTGAGATTATCAAAACAATGAGAGATTTGAGAACACTACTCCAAGTTTTGGCCGAATTCTAAAGGATTGCCACAAATAGCAATGAAGTGATGCGAGCCCTAGAGGCAATTTCAAAAGAGTGTGGATTCTTTAATGACCATTTGCTTATCATTCTCAAGACAAGGACCCCTTTTCATGGCACCCTATGTGCAACCGTCACTTAGCTCCTCCCTCCTTTGGCAAACCCCATGACATACCTGGTGAACCCGATGTAAAAGGAGGGGGTGAATACAATAATTGAGCTAGAAATTTGAGAAATCGAGCTAAAGATCTTATATTAATGAACTAGCAAATTCACATGGAAGAACCCCTATCCCAATTCCTATGCTTTCAACAAGAGGATAGATGACAAAAAACTATGAAGTCCCTTCATGAGCGACTAGTGAAGGGATGTGGGTTTTTCAATGGGAATAATGTGACTAATTTTTGCAAGGAATATGAATTTAAGGCAAAGTACCTAGGTGTTGGTTTGACACACATGATAGACCATGAGATGCGAAAACTTTATCTAAGTGTTTGAATTCGACATGGGTGATCAAATCATGTGAATAAGACAAATGACATGCTCTTAGTACAAAGTGGTGCTCCTCAAGTAGTTCATGCTAGGGGACATAGATGTTCATCAAAGTCATGAATGTAGCAAGGGTATTCGTTATTCCAAAAAGCATGATGAAGGATTCAAAATGCCATTTAGTTCAAAAGTTATTTTAGAGACATCTTCATGTATAATTTTAATCTATTGATATCAATCCCAAATTTCAAGTTTTGAAATTGTCCTTGCTCTATTCAATTGATCAAATAGATCTATTCAGGATATTGGATATTTATTCTTTATCATAAATTTATTTAAAGCTCAATAATCGATACATAGCCTCATTGACCCATTCTTTTTCTCAACGAAAAGAATAAGTGTTGCCCACGATGATTAGCTAGGTTGAATGAATCCTTTATTCATGTATTCCTTCATTTGACTTTCCATTTCTATTTGTTAGGGAATATGGGAGTCAATAGGGGGTTCATATATAGGCATAGTACCTGGGAGTAAGTCTATAGCATGATTGACTTGTCCACAAGGAGGAGGTAAGCCATGGGGAGGTTCTTCTGAAAAAACATCTTAGTATTTATTCATGACATACTTAGTTTTAAACATTTTATGATTAGACAAGGAGGTGAGACATATGGGACTCGATTTATATTATATACACCATTTACATTGGTTTTATGTATCATGTAAACTTCCACTTTGTGAGTATTTACAAGTTTTTTCAGTTCCATGCTTGAGATCAAGGGAGTACTCAACACATCATGCTCCCCTTGAATCAAGTAACAGTTACCATTTCTTTCAAATTACAAAGTATTCATAAGATGAGTCTTTCATGATGTTCCTAAACCCCAGAACCATTCCCTACCAGAAACTATATCATTTCTTTCCATATGCATGATCTGGAAATCAAGTTTATCTTTGTAACCTCAAACTCGATTTCAAGTCCACAAATCATAGCTTCCCAAACTTTCTTATCTTGTCCTTATATCATGGACACTACAAATTGATTTGAACACTTCCATTGGGATAACTTTAGTCTCTTCACCAATGAGATAGTTTAGGAAGTTATGGATGGCTGAGTCATGTATCATGACTATGTTCCTCTTCCCTCTTATGCAAACATGGATTTTGACTAAGCCATGCAATTCAAGCTAATTTTGGAGCCACATAGAATCAAACAAACAACATTGGTATATGCAATCTTCATGCAAAACTTCCACTTTTTTCCAAACTTTATTATTTTCAATGTTTAAAGTTTGGATAAGGTGGACTCTTTCCTTTTTCTTCCCTCTTTGCTCATGGTCAGTATAGTTTTTACTTAAATGTCCTAAATTTAAGCACTTGACACAAAGATTTTTATTCTTTGCCTTCTCCTAGACTTTAGGATCAAGTCTTGACCATGAAAGTCAAGGAGTCTTTAAGTACTTTCTCTTGAAAGTGCTTAATTTCTATTTATTTCTTTTAAAGTTTTTATTCTCCCCAATAAGATGAAGTGGTTATGCCTCGATCTTAGCATGATCTTTGTAGATATGTTCTAACTTTATTGTGTCTTCTAGAGTCTTAGGGATACTTTTTGTTACTTCATGTTTAATTTTCTTATCGAGGTCGCAAATAAAGCCTCTTAATTTACGGAAAACATCCAATTTTTGGAACTTGAAAACTATTTCTCTCTAATGAGAAATTTATAAGGAGAGGGGATGTCCTCATTGAAAGACTTTGTCAATTCTTCCCAATTACATTCATCATTTTTTTTGGTAAGAACTCCTTTTTGAAGGGTTCTTCAAATTGGTTTTAAGTCTCAAGAATCCTTCTTTATTTTTTCAAGCTCATCCATCACTTGTAGGCTTTTAGTCTAAGGGACAAGCTTGTTTCTAGGACTTGTTAGGTCCCATGAGTATTTTTGAGTTGATACAAGTCTTGCTATTTCTCTTGAAAAATCAAGACTACATCCTTATTTTGGTCTTTGTCCCCTTCTAATAATTGAGGTGGTTTTAAGTCTTTCTAGACCTTAAGGAAGTAGTATATTGAGGATTTATAATGAAATCCTCACTTTTATTCTTAAGTGATAAATTGCTCTGGATAGGTAATGGAGCATATGACCCTTTACTCATTGATGAGTTGCTTTTTCAGACCAAAAAGGATCCTGTTTGAGTGGTGAGGGATTGGGTTGGGCATAGCATATTTAATATTTGCTCAATTTCTCCTTTCACTTCATTTATAGAAGTGCTTAGGGTTCCCATATCAGTTTGGATTTCCTTAACCATGCACATATCTACTTGGATACCATTCATTTTTGCATCCAAATTGTTAAGTTCTTAGTATATATTAATTTCATGTTTTTCTTATCTACCTATCTCATCAAGTCTCGATGTATATTCTATTTCCCTAGCCTCTTCCCTTGGTGTGGATTCTACTTGTTGACTGATAACATCTAATAACATATTACTACTATTAACGAGTCTCATTCCATGAATACTTTGGAAAAGAGAGTAATGAAATAGCCATTTTCCTAATCAAAAATGAAGGATAGATGTAATGGAAACAGAGTACTTCATCAACTCTTCTTTCAAACTTCTCTTCTTACTGTAGGTTAGGTTGGGCCTCCTTTAGACGATCCATGACTCCACTGGCATGCACATGCTCGTCGTTGATATGCATCGAACTGATCTCCCCTCGCCAATCTTCACAAAATTCCACTCTTTGTCGAAAAAAGAGTTGCACAAAGTGATTTGTGGCCTTGTGTGGGACTTCTTTGTGATGGATTATTCTCTTGCAAAAAGGTTGAAAATTTTTTTGCAAGGTAGTTTGAAAGATGCTCTTTCAAAGCCTAAAAATTTGGATGAATGTGAGTTAATATTAGTTGAGAAAGCACTTCAAATATCTTCTTCAATGTGACCTTCTAGACTCTGAATCACCAAAATGAATAGAGATTTGTCTTACTAGAGGGAAAGAGATAGAAAATGGGAAATGGCATGCATGTTGCTATTGAAGGCTCGAAAGATCCCATGTACAAAGGCAAATCGGCTTTGGAAAACTATAAGAGCCAAAGCTCATTCCTCTTGCTTTCAATTTCAAGAGAAGGGAGAGAGATCCTTTGCATGACATCTTTGTCTGTGAGTGTCATACATAAAGGTGCAGGGGAGGCTCTTTGGCCACCCATCAACTGGGGGGGTCGTGCTCCTCCTTAGCTTGCTTAGGGGGTGTCCTATGGAACCTTATCAATTCCTTGAAGAAACCTTCAAATGATCCTTCTAGTGAGGTCTTCATACACAATTTTTATGTAGAGTAAACAAGAGAAAGGGGTCCCATGAAACATGCTCAAAATAATAATAGCTTTGTATACCAATGTTGTGTAGTCCTCCTTGAAGTTAATGACTAAGGCTTTGTATATCAATGTTGTATATACCCCCCCCCCCCCCCCCCCCGCGCGCTTTCTCCAAGGCTTACGAATAAGGCGGCAAACAAGGCATAGACCTTGGCATACCTTGTCATCCGAGTCACTGTTGGCGCTGTTGGTTGCGTGTGAGGGAGGACCTCAATGATCAAGGAAGATAGAGGTTCCCGGTACTTCCTGGGAGGTCACCCATCCCAATATTGTTCCTCCCAGAGCTCGCTTAACCGTGGCAATCTCTTGCCACTGAGCTACACTCTTGTGGTGTTTGAAGAAGGGCAAAGACTAAGGTTAACATTACCTTGAACATGTTTTGGTCCCTCAAAGCTTCATTCTTTGCTTTCAAAGCCTATTTTTGAAGCATTTTTGGGGTGTCTTTTGGAGCCATTTTGGAGTACTTTTGCACATAGTTCTCTTCGAACAGGTTCAAGAACATCAAGAAGAGCGTTCTTTGTACTTCTCTGATAATAAATATCAACCTTTGGGGCTGTGTTTTTCAGCCACAGTCGTAAAACTACAAGTTTCTCGAAAGGTTTTCAGTTTTGGTGGGAGCAGCCACTGCAAATTTATGCAGGTTTTTTCAGCCTAAAACATCAGAGTTGACAGAGACTTGCAGGTGTTGTTGGCTAGTTTTTGGTGTTGGAGTTAGACATCTACGGAAGCACGTGAACATCACAAGGAAGAAGAAGAAGCTTGGAGCACAACACACAATATTGAATGTATTACTAGAGAATGTACAAAGATAAGTAGCCCATTAGGGCAATAGGCGTATATACAAGCCAGGGGAAAAAAACCTCCTAAAGAGGGAAAAAAGTGCCCCGGTGGTCCTAGAGTGTTCACACACATCACTACCTAAGTTTATCAACAAATCCCCCTTGGGAGTGATGCGGTGAACAAGCAGCTGGCATTCATGTATAAGGAAGTGCCAAGCTATGTGGAAATCACTCCACAAAAGTAAGTAAGCCCAAACCTTTGCGAAAAGCTTTAAACTTCTCCCTAGGTAGAGCTTTCGTGAAAAGGTCTGCAATGTTCTCCTGCGTGGGCACATATGCCAAGCTGATCTCCCCAGCAAAGAACCTCTCCCTAACATAATGATAATGCACCTCAATGTGCTTAGTGAGTGCATGGAACACAGGGTTCCTCACAATTGCCAATGCACTCTAACTGTCAATGAAGATGGTGGTGGCAGAAGACTGACCAACACCCAAATCAGCCATAAGGCGTCTGAGCCACACACACTCAACAGTAGCTGTGAAAGCTGCCCTATACTCAGCCTCACAATTGGAAGTGGCCACAGTAGGCTGCTTCTTGCTCAACCAAGATATACATGAGCTACCAAGCATGAAGCAAAAGCCACTAGTGGACACACGAGTGTCATAGCAACCAGCCGAGTCTGAGTCAGAAAAAACATGCAAATCTGGCGGTAGTGATCTCCCCTTGGGATAAAACAACCCGAGTAGCCGAGTACCACTCAAGTAGTGAAAGATGCACTTAACCGCCTGCCAGTGCTTGACACCTGGGCAATACATAAACCTGCTCATCTGTGAGACAGCAAACTGAATATTTGGTTGAGTAATGCATAAGTAAATCAGGCATCCAACAGCCTGCTGATAGAGGACAACATCAAATGCATCTCAAGCATCATGAAGACTCAATCGTAAACCTGTCTCCATAGGAGTGGCAATAGGCTTATAGTCTTCAAGGCCAAAATGCTGCAATAATGTGTCAATATATTTCATTTGACACAAAGCCGTTCCACCATCAACTTGCATAAACTGAATGCCCAAATTATGATGCAAATGCCCCAAATCAGACATCTCAAATGAGGCATGCAAATCAGCCTTAAAATTAGCAATATGCTTCTCAATAGGACCAATGATCAGCATGTCGTCAACATAGACAACAATGATCAGAAGCACATCACTAGCACGCTTAACATATAAGGTGCTTTCAGTTGGATTGTTCTCAAAACCATGTGCAATGAGATAGGCATGTATCTTCTCATACCAAGCACGTGGTGCTTGCTTTAAACCATATAATGCCTTCTTTAACCTGCACACCTGGTTTTCATGCCCTTTCTACACAAAGCCACGGGGCTGAAAAACATACACTTCTTCATGCAACTCACCATTCAGAAATGCAGTTTTAATGTCCAACTGATGTACATTCCATGATGGGCTGCAAGTGCACATATGTTCCGAACAGTAGTCATACGACATGTAGGTGCAAAGGTCTCATCAAAATCAATGCCTGTTTCCTGCACATAACCCTTTACAACAAGCCTAGCCTTATACCTGTCAACTTTTCCATCAAGCTTACGCTTCACCTTGTAAACCCTCTTAGTGCCAATGGCCTTCTTGCCAGGAGGCAAGTCACATAAAGACCAAGTACCATTCTTCATTATAGCATCATATTCAGATTGCATAGCAGCCATCCAATTTTTTGAATTTTCTGCTTCATCAAACGAAATAGGCTCATTCTCATCACAGAGACTAGGTGCAGCCATAGCATAGCAATCTGATGCAAATGAGGCACTATGAGAGCATGAACGAGTACGATATGACAGAGGTGCATCTAATTTGGTGTCACACAAAGTCTACACCAGCCATTTTGGCATAGTTTTTGCTTGCTCAATATCAGCTCTCTCATCAACAAGTGCATCATGTAAATCTACATCAGAAATGGAATGATCTGCATCATCACCTGAAACCTGCAAAGGCTAAGAAGTTGCCTCATTAGGACCAGCACTAGACTGTCCACCTGTAAAAAGAGGCAGCAAAGTATCATACATGTCTTTGGAGCTAACAGATGTCTCCTTAGTACATGAAAGCAATGGCTGAATAACATCCACAAAAACAACATCATGGCTAACCAGAATGCATTTAGTCTGTGGATGATACAGACAATAGCCTTTACTTTCAGAACTGTACCCAACAAAAATACATTTTATTGCTTTATCATCCAATTTTCTGCGATGTTGTTCAGGCACTAATGCATATGCCAGACAACCAAAAATATGCAGATTGGCAACATATGGCTTGCGATCATGCCAAGCCTCATATGGAGTGATAGACTGCAGTGCTTTAGTGGGACACCTGCTAAGTACATATGCTGCACACATGACAACCTCAAGCCAGAAACTATGTGGTAAAGCCTGACTCTTGACCATACACCTCACCATCTCCATGAGTGACCTGTTCTTTTGTTCAGCAATACCATTCTGTTGAGGTGTATATGGCACTCTACACTGGTGTTTTATCCCACATTCAGGCAGAAATGCATTAAAATCAGAAGACATATATTCCCCCCTTCGATCAGAATGGAGGGTGCCCATTTTACATGCTGACTGATTTTCAGCCAAAACCAAAAACTGTTTGAAGCACATGAACACCTCAGACTTTACCTTCAATGGATATATCCATGCATGCCTGGAAAAATCATCAATGAAAGTCATGAAGTTAAGATAATTTCCAAAAGAAGGTGTCTGCATAGGACCATAGACATCATTATGTACAAGCTGCAATTTATGAGTAGCCCGAACTGAACCATCTTTTGGAAATGAGGAATGCTGCATTTTGCCCAAAATACAGCCTTCACAAACATGTTTTCCAAGTTCCTCAAGTTTGGGCAAAGAGGACACCATTTTAGATTTCTGTAGGCATAGCAAACTAGCAAAATTCAGATGACCAAAGCGTGCATGCCAAAGCTTTGCATCTGACATAGCCTGAGAATCATGTATTGCACATGCCGAATCATTCACAGATCTTTCATAGTCTATGAGCTTATATAGCCCACGACATAAAATGCCAGAAGCAATAATCACATCGCCATTTGATAGATCATGAATTGTACACATGTCATCAACAAATTTCACAACCAAGCCAATCTTGGCTAATGCAGAAACTGATAACAAGTTCTTCTTGATCCCTAGCACAAATAAAGCATCTGACAAAGTGAAAGAACTACCATCAGTAGTAGTCAAAATGATGTTACCAACTCCCATAACAGGATAAGAGGAGTTATTGGTGCATGTAATAGTATTCCTTGTAGGGGCAGGCTCAAGTGAAGAGAAGAAACTACGCTGCGAAGTAATATGTTTGGTCGCCCCACTGTCAAAGTACCAAACATCTAAGTCTACAGACATGCACTGCTCATGAGAAGATGGGTCAAAACTACAAACAGTAGTAAACGCCCATTCTTCTTCCGGCACAAGATTAGCAGACTCTGTTTTTGGTGTAGAGGCTTCTACAACAACCATTCTAGCCTCTTTCTTCTTTGCCTCTTTAGCAGCCAGTTTTGGACAGTTCTTTATGATATGATCATTCCCTTTACAGTACTTGCAAAAAGTTTTTGCTTTTCTGATTTTTTCTCATCTTTATCTTGGTTCTTTGAATGTGTAGCATTTGCAGATTTTTGCTTACTAGTAGATGAGCTCCATTTTCCTTTGCCCTTCTGACTAGCAAGGAAATCTTGATCTGCAACACGCATAATGGACATGTTCTGCCTGGATTGATCTTCTTGCAATAGAACAGAGACTAACTCCTCAAATGACAAGGCATTTGGATTGCCTTTCATCATCAACCGAAGAGCAGAAGCAAAACTCTGATATGAATCAAGAAGACCATTCAGAATGGTCTGCACAAGTGAGCTATCTGGTATAACCTCATCAATAGAAATCAACTGTTCCTTCAAGTCTTTGATCTTTGTTAGAAAACTGTCCATAGAATCACCTTCATTCATGTGCTCACTCTCCAACTATTTTCGGAGGTAAGCAACACGAGCCTCATTCCTAGCTTGGTACAAGAATATCATCATCTTCGACACCTTCTACATCAACTTCAGTACGTGCAGTTGTAACAGTTGCAGGTGTGATAGGACATTTTTCAACACCCTACACAATGTTCCACAGTCCTTTTGCAACCAATACATGTCGCATCATATAAGCCCACAACGGGTAGTTGGTACCATCCAACTTATCCTCAATAGCCAACATACGAAATACATCACTGCTTTCAGCCATGGCTGGTGACTAAAATACCTTGATGCAGAAAATTGATTGTATCTCAAAAAGTTAACGGAACTACCCAGACAAGTTCTGCTAAACCTGTTGCAGACTTCAAGACACTTATACTGGCGAACCGAAACAGGTATATACCTTTGTCACAGAAAGACAAAATAGCCTGCACAACCGCTATGATAGTGCATTCGGAGGCTGAAACGAGCTCAGATCGCGATTTAGGCACCACACAACAAAGCTGATTTGATCTCTAAAACACCCTGAGTATGTTCGCCAAATTTTGTGCGAATCTGAGACTGCAACCGAAGAGGTGTAGACAATGCCCTAGATGAAGCTGCGACCTGCTCTGATACCAATTCTTGGAGTTAGACATCTGTGGAAGCACGTGAACAACACTAGGAAGAAGAAGAAGCTTGGAGCACAACACCCAATACTGAATGTATTCTTAGAGAATGTACAAAGATAAGTAGCCCATTAGGGCAATAGGCATATATACAAGTCGGGGGAAAAAAACCTCCTAAAGAGGGAAAAAAGTGCCCCAACGGTCCTAGAGTGTTCACACACATCACTACCTAAATATATCAACATCTAGGTTCCCAAATCTAGATTAACTTATCTAGTTTCGTCTCACAAAATACTCAATCAAATACTCATTCAAATGTATCATTCTATCTCTGTTACACCTGCACTTAGGTGAGCTTAAAAACAATGCTGCTGCACTTTTAAAATATCTTCTAACTATGAAGATAAATTCCAAAATCTTTGAATTTTTAGTACATCATAGGGTCTGTATGGGAGTAGCTTCTCCAAGAAAAATTTTTGAAATTGGAGCTTCCATTATGAAATAACCACGTGTTTAGCAGACACATGTACCACTCTTTCGTAAATCCTCGTGAGTGATTGTTCTGAGAAGAATAGGTCATTTGACCAAATGATGTCCACTTTCTTCCGAATTTTAATAGCACATAGATACTAATATCGTCTTGTAATGATATAAATTTCATAGTATTTGGACATTTGAGGCTCTCACCAATACCAAAATACTAAGCCTCTATAACTGCAATATTTTAAAAATTTGTAGAGGCTAACTTTTACTCTTTTCTTTATATCTCCTTAACGAAGAAACATTTCATCTTGAAATTTTGTACACACCATGTTGAGGTGTGCAGATAATGTTAGAAACAAGGATAATTCAGTTTGAGTAAATGATCTAAGAGAACCAAGCACCTCTAGGTGACATGGTCTCTGGTCATTTCATAAATTCTAGAGGCTGCACTTTGATGTGCAGAGATTATTTGACCTATCAAATGATCTCTAAAAATAATGAAAATTGGGATTCACAAAGTGCATCTATCAATATTTCATTTCCAACAAAAATTATTCATTTAGGTTCTCTGGCCTATTTGGAGGTTCAAACGGAGTCTTTAAAATGTGAAAACTGATAGGTAGGTACTTCTAAAGCTCCTCAAGCTCAAGGACTCCTTGGCTTGCACAAAATGGAGCTACAAAAATGTGAAATGGTATTTACAATGGTTTTTAGTGATGAAAATCACTATTTTTGTAGAGATTTCTTCTAACATTTCGACATACATTTCCTGGAGCTCCCTACTTGCTTCTTCTTCTTGTGGGTCCACCTCTTGGATATGCTTTAGCTTCATGAAAAAAATAAATGGCCTACTTGCCAGATCTTTGTTGACTACTCTGTCTGCTTGTGCCTTCTCTTCGCTCCGACTCCCTTCGTTGACTTCCTTGTCTTGTGAGTCCTTCAGTTCCTTGACTGCCAACACCCCCCCCTCTCTCGCATCTGTGGTCTCTGACATGATGGAGAGTGTTGGACGTATGGGGGGAGGGAGAGGTGCGGAGGTGGGTGATATGTCCATGAGATCAAAAGTGGATGCGGTCGTGGGAGTGATTGTGAACATGGGAATTGTGGGTGTGGTGATGGTGGTGAAGGTGTAAAGTGGTGTGTGTAGTTGTGAATATGAACCACCAGAAAGTGTGATCGGGGGAACGGGGTTTTCCGTGGCTATAGTTAGAATTACAGAGTCAGTAGTAGTGTAAACAAGAGAGGTGGAGGTCGGTTGTGTAGGTTGTGTGGGTTGACTAATGGTCTGTGCTCCAGTATGGGAAGTGGACCTTGTTGCTGTGACGGAAGTGGTTACACTGGTAGTGGGAGGTGAAGGTGGTGGAGTTGGAGGGAGAGGGGGTAAGGGGGGTGACGGGGGTGCACTGGTTGTATGGGCTTCCTCAGTGTAATGAATAGTATGAGCTGTGGCCGTAGTTGTGGATGTGGTGCCATGTGGTTCTGATACTAATACATTCATTTGTTTTCCTGATTGAGGGGGGCGTCTGCCGTATCGTCATTCCAATCATCGTGAATATGCAAGAGCAGTATGCATCATCTCTGGTACCCCCAACGCATCAGAGATCATGTCAAGGGTTGCTCGGTATTGCTCATCCACACCTTCCTCCTCAAGGATTTGGTTCATGAGGGCTTTTCTTGCTGCCAAGGACAGTTTGTGCTGTTCTTGAACTCAGTTGATAGTATCATACAACTTTTTCAATTGCTTCGTATAAGCCGGGGCACCTCAAGTTCCTGTAGAACTTCCTGCTCATATTCCTGCTCTTCTTTGTCGGACAGTCCCTCTTGTTCGTCCTCTTGTTCGTCTTCTTCATCATCCTGCACTTCGACTACGTCTGGTTGGACTGGGTGGGGTTGGTTTATGACTGTCTACTGCCCGCTTGCCTGCTCTGCCTCCACTTCTAAATTTGTAGCATTGATTATTCGGGCTACCTCTTCACCAGTTAGATCTTCCAATGTAAAGCCGTGAGGAAACTCTAAGTTAGTTGGTATAGGAGGAAACACTAGATTCGGTCCATTTGTGCTATGTCTTGGTAATCTGATAGTGAAGGGTTGCACACGCCTTGGAAGCCGTGGAGTTGTCTCTGGTGTCAGTGTCGCACCATGGGCCTGTGCATAGGGCATCTGAACTACGCCTCTCATTTTCTTGGATGGAGGCCCTACGGTGGATAGTCTACGTTGGAATTCTTGCACCCTGGTCCAAATAAGTGCCCTTTGAACTGGCACATCATATGCCAAACATCTGTAAACAATCCTTGTGAGAGCACAACATCCATACAGTACTGACTTTTGCTTCTTATACCACCATTGATGAGCCAAGTGGATTTGGTCAATAATCCAGTGAGGCATGTTGATTGTCAAATCGAAGGCATCTGCTAAATATAGACTGAACCATATCTTCTTGGGTGGCATTGTGAACCTCTCTTGAGTAGGGAATGCAAAATGCTGCATGACCATTCGCAAATGAATGGAAATAGTCGGTGTCATTGCCACCATGTCTTTAAGTTTCGTCAGATTCCTGTTCTTCATGTTATCTGGGACCATAGTCTCTTTCTCGGTGGGAATATGCATACCTTTCATGTCAAGAGCTTCCCTCACCAAGTTTTTTGTCAGTCTGAACCGTTTCAGCTCATTGCCCCTTGTGAGAGATGGGAGGACAAAGGTGCTGTATCCCTTTTTCTCTTTGCTCGGAGTGAGGGTGCTAATCAAATACGAGCACCTCAGAAAGTCTGGCTTTGGCAGTTGGGCTTTGAAGTAATCGTATAGTCCCGCCTTCTTCCATTTCGATTTCAGTCCTTCATTATTTTGAAGTCTCTCAAATTCCTTGGTGAAGAAGTGATACCTGCCCCAGCGCCCGTTGAATTCTATCTCTGCCTCCCACAGGTAAGTGCTTCCCCCAGAGGTCCTGCCACGTCACTGAACCAATGTGAGTTTTTGCTGACTGGCATTGTGTGCCCCTGTGGAGGATTCTACACCGGTATGGCATGTAACGCTCTCAATGCCACTGGACGCTCCTTCAATTCCTCCTCAATCGAAAGACTTTCAATATCCACAATCTGAGGGCTAGTGCCCGCCTGGGAGCTAGTTCTTGCCTCGGCCATATCGAGGAAACTGGTCACCAGTTCTGTGAGAATATACAAAGGAGTGTTAACATTGCAAACGGACACCAAGCGTTCATGTGTCCCCGTTACAACATTAACATGATTTTAGTGAGAGGTTAGTAGGTCAACGAGTGCTCGGTAATCGTGTGTGTAGTTAGGGAATGGATAATCCTAAGAGCTAAATGGAAAGGTGCGGTGTATGAGTGATGTAGTTAGTATGTGGGTATGAATTTACAAATGAGGGTCGGGGGGTTTATTACACGTTTTGGGCTGCCAAACAAACAGAATGGCTGTTGGTCTTGATTTTGTGGAGACTCCAGAGGGCTTTATAAGAGTGTCTGCTTGGAAAGGAGGCTTTTTAGGGACCCATTTACAAGTGAATCTACTTGTGCCCATGGAAGAATATGTGTTCGTGCGTGATGTGTAAGAATGGGTATCAGATGTTCGAGTGAGTGAACCATGTTGTACAGAGTGTGGCCTCTGTGTAGCTATTTGAGCCTGCAAGCAAGCCTTAGGCACCCAAATTTGTCTTAATTGTGGGCTAGCCTTCATCGAATTCTTGGGTACCCAGATAGACTTCATTTTCACAGAAGAATTTCTGAAAGAATTCTTATTAGTGTCGTGTTGTTGATTACTAATAAGAATCTTTGCCCGTGTGGTTGGCTTGATCACAACAGGCTATTCGCCTTTACGCACCCACACTTATTTCAATGGCTGAGACATCCTGCTTCTCACGTTCTTTTGGCCTCCAGCATAGGTAGTCTTCTGTATTTGATCTGCCGTTGGTTGCTGCATCCCTCTGGCCTTTGGAAAAGAAGGGAGTGGACTTCTTTATTGAGCTCATCATTCCTCTGCATCACATAGTTTTGGACAAGAACAACATGGTCATCTTCATGTGTACTCCTGGAAGGACCAGGAGTGTGTGCCTTGCCTAATTCCTTGAGTGCTTCACTTTCTAACTCAATTGTAATGCGTTTCTCATTGACCCAAACCTGAAGAAGTCCACTTCTTAGGTTTAAATTGACTGCATGGTCATAGATCCAGTCTTGACCCAAGACCAGAGGCTCAGTGAGGTCCTCATCTTGACACACTAGTACTTTCACTGTCATCAAGACATCTTGAATGTGGAGGGGAAGCTCCACCTCCCCCATGCAAGGGGTTTCCACACCTCCCAATCCTATGAGATAGGCTTCTATAGGATTGACATTTAATTTCAACTTTTGACAGTAAAAAAATTTAACAGCACTAGTGGCTGCACCTGAGTCAATCAAGGCTCGCACAATTTTTGCACTTATTCCTTGTCCTATCTCTAAGGTCACAAATGGGCGTCGATCGATTATTCTATGGGCACTTATTCCGGAGACTTCACACATTGCCATATGATATCCTGGGTTCGCATAGTCATCTGCCCTGGGCTGATCCCTACCCTGTCGTCTCAACTTCATCCTTCTGATGCATTCTAAAGCTTCTGCTTGAGCTTCTTCTCGAATTCGCTTTTCTTCCTCTTTGCGCTTCTTGGCAATGTTGAGTCGATTTAGCATCTCTTCAGTCAGAGGTTCCTGATATAACTTGACTTTGCACCCGCTTATGTAGCTAGGTAGAATATCGCCTTCTAATGTGGCTAGTTGTACTGCTCCACTCATAGAGATCCTATTTATGATCATAGGTCCATAGCCACGCTTCTCTAATTTTCTCGCATGTTGCTTCAGGGTGTAGACTAAAACTAAATCTCCGGCCTTCAATCCTTTATCCTTAACATGGGCAAAAAAGTAGCCTTCTGTCGTTTTTTGGCTGCATATATTCTTGCAGCAGCCCTCAGTCTTGTTTCTCCTAATCGCTCAAGGTCAAAGATCCTAGAGGAGAGCTCATGGCCCGTCCACTCATGCTCCTGTGCTACCTTTAGTGTAGGTATCAAGAAGTCCAATGGTAGCACTGCATTTTGGCCAAATACCATCTGAAAGGGTGTGGCTTGGAGTACCGTTTTATAGGCAACTCTGTATGCCCAAACAACATGGTGTAGCTGTTTGTCCCAATTAGAGCGTTTATTATTTACCAATTTAGTCAACACATTGCATATGATCTTATTTGTGCTCTTAGCCTGGCCATTAGCTTGTGGGTGATAGGGGCAGACTTCTTGTGTACTATCAAGAATTCTTGGAGAAGCTTTTCAATAACTTCAATCAAGAAATAGGTGCCTCTATCACTTACTAGCTCTATGGGTAGCCCGTATCTAGTGAACACATTCTCAAATAAGAACTTGGTGGTTGTCTGGGCATCATTCTTAGTTGTGGCTTTCACTTCCACCCAATTGGTTAGATAGTCTGTGGCCACAATAATATATTTTGCATGCGAACCCTTAGCTGGGGGATTAATAGGACCTACAAAGTCTATTCCCCACTTAGAGAATGCACATCCACCCATCATAGGTTTCAGGGGCATCTCATCTTTGCGTATAGGGTATTGAGTTCACTGACAAACATCACACCTCTTCACATAGGTATGTGCATCCATGTGAAGGGTCGGCCACCATAAGCCTGCAAATAGGATTGCCTTGGTCACCCGATTTGGTCCAAAGTATCCTCCTGCTACACCTTGGTGAGCAGCTTCCAAGATCTTGATATATTCACTCTCATGGACACATAGTCTCAGGTAACCATCTTTACCATGCTTGTATAGATTATCACCAATGAGTGAGTAATCTAGGGCTTCTTGTTCTAGACTTCTTTGTCTGGCCAGCATCATATCTTGAGGGAATGTTCTCGTCCTAAGGAAGGTTACTAATGGTTCACTCCATCTGGCACTATGGAAACTTGATAAAGAGTGGCATGTTCCACAGGTGGTTTAGTGCAACAGATTGGGCATTCCTTGCACAACTTTTGGACATCAGCTTCCATAGTAGGCCAATGCACTCCGAATCTCCTAAGTGTCTGTAAAGTTCTTTGCTTTGAAAGTGTTGCTCTAATGCACCTACATGTGCTAATTGCAACCATTTAGCGTACTCATCCTCTTCCACACAACAAGCCAATATCCCTTGATCTGTCTGTTTGTACATGCTTCCTGCCATGATATGGTACTTCTGGGCTTTTACTACCTCTCTACCTTGAGTGTTTATGACCGGGTGGTTAGGCCCGTATGTCAATACTGGGACTAATGGCTTAGCGAGGTACAACCTCCAAATTAAACAAGTAAGCATCAGGAAGGTCATCTGATACTCCTTGTGGGGCTTCTCCAGATGTGAGCCTAGAGAGATGGTCTGCTCTCAAGTGAGTCTTCCCTTTCCTCACACAACTTCAAAGTCGTATTCCATTAGTAAGAGAAACCATCTTACTAATCTGCCTGTATTGCATGGCTTGTTTACCAAGTACAACAATGCTTGATGATCAGTGAAAAATTTAAACTTATTTGCAAGCAAATAGTATCTAAACTTTTTAACAGCGTATACCATGCCTAACCCCTCTCGTTCAGTGGTGGTATAATTTCGTTCAATTGCATTCAATTGTCTACTAGCATAGTCAATTGGAAGATCCATATTACCTTCACCCGTAGGTTGTGCGAGTACACATCCTATAGCATAATTGGATGCATCCACGTGAACATGAAATGGCTTATTCCAATCTGGTGTGGTCAAGATTGGTGCTGAACACAATCTTCTTCTGAGTTCATTGAAAGAGTTTTCACATTCATTGGTCCACACAAACTTAGTCAAAAGTCCATATAGAGGCTTGGCAATGATGGCGTACATGTGTATAAAGCATCGGTAATAGCCACAATGCCCCATGAAAGCTTGTACTTCCTTGACATTCTTTGGCCTAGGTAACTCGGCTATGGTTCTTACTTTCTCTTCATCGGTGGATATGCCATTCTTTGACACTATGTGTCCTAGAATCTTGCCTTGCCTGACCATGAAAACACACTTTTCTGGGTCCAAGCAGACTTGATATTCTCTGCATTTGTCAAAGATTTGCCTGAGTTCAGGTATATGTGTCTGTCTAATGTTGGAATGAGCACAGAGATCATCAACATAGACCTCCAAATTATTCCTCAAGAACTCTTTAAACACGTGACACATCAGCCTCTGGAAGATAGCGGGTGCATTGGTAAGCCCAAATGGCATTACTCTAAAGGCAAATATGCCCCACTCTGTGGCAAAAGCTGTCTTATGCTGATCTTCTGGAGCTATGGCTACTTGATTGTAGCCCGAAAATCCATCAAGGAAGCTGTACACTTCCTTGCCTGCTACTCTTTCTAGCAGATGGTCAGTGATAGGAAGCGGATAGTTGTCTCAAATAGTGGCTGCATTAACCTTCTTCAAGTTAATGCACACACGTAGCTTTCCATTCTTCTTGGGCACCACTACAATGGGGGATACCCACTCAATGTGCTCAATTTCATAAATAAATCCAGCTTCTACCAGTCTATCTATCTCCTCTTTGATCTTGGCAGCATAATTATCATCGTATGTGTATGGCTTTTGCTTAGAAGGTTTAGCATCTGAGGTCATGGGGATAGTGTATGAGCATATGTCTGGGTTAACACCTTTCAAGTCTTTGTAGCTCCAAGCAAAGACATCTCGATACTCTCTTAACAAGGCTATCAACACATACTCCTCTTCTTCCGTCAGGTCATGGCCTATGTACGTGCATCGTTCTTCTCCTTCTTCGACGGCTACAACTATTTTCTTGGTGGTTTCTTTGTTATCATAGGCCTCTCCTGATTGAGCCTCACGTTTTGGCATCCTCACCATGACTCTTCTATCGTCTATCTCATACTTTTTAAAGTTCTCAGGGACCTCAAACAAAGATTCTTCCTCGTCTGGAGTGACTTCTCTCTTCTTTCTTTTCTTTTCTTCATCCTTAGGGGTCACTTGTGTGGCTAACCTTACATCATTTGTAAGCTCTCCGTGTCTCTGGGGTTGAAATTCTACCTCATAGAAGTATTCTTCATCTGATGCAAAAGGTGGGTCCATAATGATTGACTCTAGGTCGGAGTCACTTGCATCCTCAAATGCATCAGGGCTAGGTTCGCATTCTTCTAGAACTGCCTCTCCCATGATTGGCTCTATGGAGGAGACTGAAATGTCATAGCCATCCTCATCACAGTGGGGTGTCCATTGTTCTTCATTGATGGCTACATCCATGGTTGCTAAAATTTCTGCCCAGTTGTGAGGTTCAAATTCTTCATCAGGGAATACAACAGGTGCATAGGCTGGGTCTTGAACTGATCTATGGGTATCCTTAGCACCTACTTCTCTTGCTTTTGCTCTCTTCTCCTCTTCTACTGCCACTTTACACATCCATAAGTGTGTGTCTTCATGCATCCATGAGGATCCTGATCCTATGGAGTGCACATACTCAGTATCATCTTTGGCTCTATGGATGGGGTTCCATTGAATGGGGGGTACATCCCTATGAGAGTAATCTTTGAGATTCACTTTGGTGGTGACACCTAAATGTTGCAAATACAAGGAATTGGTTCCCCAATCCTGTACTACTTGCAACTGTCACATAAATGGTCTTCCCAAAATCATCTCATAGGCATGATTTTTGCTAAAGTCACATATGGCGAAAGTGTGCTCAAACTCAACACCACATGTAGTGAGAGTTATTCCTTCTAGTAGTCCCAAAGGTCTTTCAATGTGGCCATCAACCATTTGCAATTTCATTCTCGTTGGCCTGAGTGCTGGTTTGCCCCATCGCTTCCATAGGGAAGTGGTAGCAATGGCAACTCCTGCACCGGAGTCTAGAATGGCCTTGATTGTGTATCCTTGGTGGGTGATGGGAAGATAGGTGTTTCCTTCTTCACCTTCACTCATATCTCCTATCTTGTCTAGAGGAATTTCTGGCATTGTCCTATGAGAACCTACCTGGGAACACGGTTTGGCTATCTCTGGTACTTGTTTGGCTACATTCTTCCATAGCTCCGGCCTTACCTTGAGTAGCTCTTCTAAAGTGAGGTTACATTGCACTTTAGTGTTCCTTATTACCTCCGTATTCCTAGGTATGACTGAGTCTTCGTTTCTTACCATGACTGTGGGTGCTCTCATACACGTGGACCTTGCTTCCCATGGGCCTGTGAAATGGGGTAGTTCTTGTATGGAATTAGATTCGAAGTCTAATCTCTCCTGAGATTGAGTGCTCTCCTGCTCTTCATAAATGGATGGGATGTCTTGTGGGAATTGGTCGTGTGCATCATCCACAAGTTCAATGGGAGGAGAGACTTCACTTTCTTTAGCCCATTTGTCTTCTTGAATCTCTCGTAGGAATTCTGGGGTGAACCAATTCATAGAAGAAGACGTGTCTGGCTCCGTAGAGTTAGGCACATAGGCTTCCTGGGCGGGTAGGCTTTCTCTTTCACTCGCCTTGCCCTTATTTTGAGAGACAGGTTCCTTTTCTGATTGTGCTATTAGCCTCTCCAACCTTTCTAGCAGTCCATCAAAGTGCAACTGCGTCTTAGCTGAACTAGAGATGTTAAAGAGGTGACTGGCTTCAAACATGGTTTGAGCCAATTCCACCATCTTAGCACAAATTTTGGTTCGTTCAAGCTCTAGTTCTACTCTAGGGTAACACTTTTCATGATTGGTTACATTTGGCCCTTCTTGGATTCTGGCCTGATATGCTTTGAGCATCATATTTAGGTCCTCCGGAGTGGGATCTACTAGAACTGATCCTACTCTAGGGGGTGGTGGAGTAGCATGAGGTGGGTTGGAAGGTGGTGGGTTGGATGGAGATGGAATGGGGGAGGTGGGGTAGTGTGAGAGGGAGTTTGAGATGTAAGTTCAACTATCCTGGCTTTTGTTTCTCTTAGGCTTTCCTCGAGTTCGCTCATCTTCTTAGCCCATTGCCTCTTCATTCTTTCTCTACTATCTCTCTAGGCTCTAGTCCATTTCTTGGTCATGCTCTCTGTTTCACTAACATCTGAGCTCTTTTCCTGGCTTACCCCTTGGTTTTGCTGCAATGCTTGAGCTCTAGTGACTACCTGTACTGGTGTAGTGGAAGTCACACTTCCTGTAGAGTCTACTACTAACCCAATAACATTGATAGGAGTGATTTTTGGCATATTATTGGGATTCTTTGAGCAATCTCGTAAGAGATGCTCCTTTCCACAATCTTGACAAAATCCTTGAATCGTCACTGATTGGGTTTGTGTGGGTGGAGGTAAGGGGCAATCACGAATGAGGTGATCTCCTTGACATCTGTAGCATGGTCCTCTAGGGAATGGAGGTCTTACCTGCCTAGGTTGAGGTCTAGAGTTGGGGTTTGCGTACATGACGTTTGTGTAATCTGGCTTCCAACTAGGTTCACTTGGTTCTTCACTATAGTAGGACTCACCATGTTCAGGAGACTGCATGTAGTAAGCCTGTGGACTATCTATGTGAGTGGAATATAAGCTATGATCACTCGGGTCACTTTCTGAAAGCAATGGAGTCACTGGGACTATGGCTCTATTCAAATTTTCCTCAGCAGCTGCATACTTAACAGGAATCACGTTAGCTGGGGTTGGACGTTGTTGAGCTAACACAGGCTGAGGCCTTTGTTGGTTCTGGTAGGGTTGTTGATAGGATTGTTGTGGCCTACCATATTGTTGTGGAGGGTACTGGTTCTGGTATCTTCCCTATTGTGGATAGGGCTGGGGGTAGGTTTGCCTAATTGCTTGCTTATTGTATGGGCAGTCTTGTGCTGTGTGATTTGTGTATCTCCGTTCTATGGTGCAATATTGGCTACTAAGGTTCACTTAGGATTGAGCCATGATGGGACATACGTTTGCCATATGGTCACCGTCGCAAGTATAGCACCTCTTTACTGGGGCAAATCTAGGAATTTGTTTACTAGAGACTCCTAGTTTTTGAGCTACTTTCTCAGCGAGTTCCTCTATTGATGTAGATTGCGAGGAGGAGAGGCTAGAAGCGCTATCGAAATCTTTGTAGATTTTTGAAAGCTCTAGTTCCTCCCCTAGGTTATCCTCAATGTCAATGCACATGCGAACACACTCTTCTATGGTCCTAGGGTCCTTCAAGTACACATAGGATCGCAACTTTGTACTTAGCAATCCATCCAAGAATAAGGCCACTTGTTTGGCTGGTGTGGGTAACTCAGGAACAGGGCATCTCTCAAGATATTGCCTAAACCTCCTTCCTGCAAGTCTCACGGTCTCCTGAGGGGTCTGCTTGAAGCTATGTATCAATGAGGAAGTATTATGCCTTATGCCACTTTTAGAGAATTCAGTGATGAAAGCCTCTAAGAGTTGGTCTATGCTCCTAAACTGCCTCTCATTCAATGGTTGAAACCACGTTAGGGCTGTGTTCCTAAGGGTTAGACCAAAGGCATTATACTGCGTGAATAGGTCGTCAACTTGCACAACTCTCAAGACTTGCCTAAACTCGGCCACATGATCATATGGGTCTCCTGTGCCATCGAAGTAGTTCTTCATGGACTTAACTAGCTGAGTCGGTCTCAAAGTCCTCGTGTGCTCTCTGGGTCTTGGTAGAGGGAATTCATCCACATTCCTTTGGTTCCTTGGGGCTCTAAGTCCCTCAGGTTCCACTCTATTTGCTTCCATTCTCGTTCTTTCTCTTCCCACTAGGTTGGCAAAGCTTACCTCCGGTTTATCTCTATGTCTGTCTCTTTGAGCCCCGTGAGCTTGGGGTGTTCCAGCTCCTGGGTGACCAAAGGACACATTCGATCTTGGTTGGGGGAAAATAAATTCACCTTTCGAGGTGTAAGCATGCCTATCATTTTTTGTAACCACAAAGATCCTCTCTGAAGCGTGATCTAAGTAGGTCACTCTGCCTGGGCTATCAAGATCTTTGAACTCATATATCATGATTGTTCCTACCTCATTCGGCTGATCAGATCTATACCTCCAAAAGGCCTCATCAGTCTCTCGGTTCAGGAGTAGATCTATGCTCTTATTGTCTTGGGAAATCCACTCTCATGTGATAATCCTAGTGAGAACAGATTTGCCTCGGGGGGTTCTAAGTTCTACACCCATGTTTCCTTGCTCCATGTCACCTAAATCCGTTTCCGGGATCACGTTTCCAAATTCGTATCCTGTCTGGATGACTGTTGACTACATATATGGTTCCTTCCTTGTCTAGGTATGCTCCGTTTTCAAACTTGACAGCTGGGTGCTCTAGTCCAATGGATTGGTTAGGGTTTTTAATCTGGACCACTGATCTTCCTAGGCCGTCCTCATAGATGCTAGCACCTAGTCGGTTGGTCCTAAGGTATTCCAGCTGCGTCTTGTAGGTGTTGGAGCAGAACAATCAACACTTAGTGATTACATGAAGTCCAGAAGTGGAAAGATAAATGGAAGATTGGAGATCAGTTTCAAAGAGAAGAATAGAATCAGAAATTTTTCTTTTGTACATTATCCTGTAAATATTTCAATGTATTTGAAAGAATGACGAGTTAGACTCGTATATATATATATAGATAAGTGCTCATAGTCGAGAGGGAGATATAGAAGAGATAGAGAAGACAATAGATGAGTAGATGATGAACATGGTATGTATCATCCATCAGATGTATGAAAAGTTATGAGAAGGAAAATTTTTCAAAGAATTGCGCGTCGAACTTTTTCTTGATTCTCCTTTTGTGGTTAATCTTTTGAGAAATCCTTTTGTACACATCTAAGTCCATAGTTAATCCATCTATGGCTAAAGTTTGAGAGTTCAATTACAAACAGGCTGAGAGAATTTCGAATAGGAACATTTGTATGTGAAAAGTTCTGAGTGTCTTCTGAAACAGGTGCAGATTTCGTGATCAAAGAAATGGACAGTGCTCAGTGCACAGTGTAAAGTTTTACAAAAATGAGGACTCAAAATTTAAGTTGAGAGGTAAGCCATCTATGGCTAAAAGCATTTGATTAAACGGGCTATAAGTTGGGAGAATTATAGCTTAGAAGTTACAGGTGTAAAAGTCGTCATTACAGAGAGGCAGTTTCAGACATAGGTAAAGTGTTTGAATCATTTCTCACATTCTACTCAATCATTTGAAGTGATTTAACTTGGAGAAGGTGCGCAACCTCTAGGTGACACATTCTACAAAGTTTTTATCAAAAACTTTACACGAATGATTAGTCAATGAGTGATTAATCTGCAGCAGACTTTTTAGAGAAGTAATTTTTTTCACAATTGATCAATTCTTGATAGTTTGATAATTGATTTTCAAAATTGAGGGGAGTCAGAAGTTATTCTTGATATAGAGTGATCTAACATCAAGGATAGCTTGTTCTTTTGGAGTTTAACACTCTCCATCAGTGGTATCAGAGCAGGTTGTATCAAAATTGAGGAAAGGAAGACTCCGACTGCTGCAAATATACAAACTTTACATCTCGAAGGATCAAAAGAATAAAGTGTGAAGAAAGAGTGAAGGAAGACACATTAAGGTTGTCAAAAGGATCAGAAGGAGTAACATTCGAAGCCAAGGTACATTCATTCCTTATAAGGATTAAAGATTTGATAGTACAGGTGAAGAAAGGGTGGGAGATAGTCTCCAACTTGAGAAATTGGATAGAGAGAACTATCCTGCATGGTCAATGAGGATGGAAGCTCATCTTATGAGCAAAGACTTGATAGCTTACATTACAGGAGAAGAAGAAAAGCCTCAATTCAGAGATCCTAGTGTTCCAACCAGGGAGGAATTATCAGATTTGAAGAATTGGATGAAGAGAGATGCTCAAGCTAGGAGCATTATCTATATGGCAGTCAATGACTACTTGTTACCTCACATTAGAGGTCTTGAAAGTGCAAGTGACATTTGGAATGCTTTGGAAGAGCATTTTCAGAACACAACCAAATCAAGGAAGGCTTCATTATGGGCAGAGTTTACTACTTTCAAGAACAAGGCTTCACAATCAATATCTGATTATGTGACAAAGATGAAGGACATTGCCGATTCTTTAGGTGCAACGGATGAGGATATTGAAGAAGACAAATTCTCACAGGACTAAGAGGAGATGAGAAGTGGAAGCCTTTTATTTTTGTCTACAGAACTTTCATTAGATCATTTCACTCCTGATTTGAATCAATTGTTAGGACATATGCTAACTTTTGAGAATGATATCAAAGGAGATGTTGACAAGAGTGCAGGTCATGCAATGTACTCTAAAGACATGAAGAAAGCTAACAAAGGAAAGCAACAATTAGGTGAAGATGAAGGTACTTCAAGCCAAGCAAACTTCCTAAGAGGAAGAGGAAATGGTAGAAGTAGAGGAAGAGGCAGAAATAACAAAGATAATGTCAGAGCTTGTTGGATATGTGGTAAGACCAATCATCTATCTCATGATTGTTGGCATAATAATCAAAGCAATGGTAATTTTAGTCAGAACTTTAATCAAAGAGCAAGAGGTGGTAGATTTCAGAGAGGAAACTTTAGAGGTAGAGGTGGTAGGAATTCTTTTGGAAGAGGTGGAGGAAGAAACTTCCAAAGTCAATCCTATAATAACACCTACTACAATTATGCATCAGATCAGAAAGAAGATTTGACTCTTATTATGAATGCAACCTATGAAGTCTCACATGAAGACATGAGAGTATTTTACATTGACTCAGGATGTAGCAATCATCTGAGTGGAAACATTGCCTTGATGACTGACCTAGATTATAATGCAATTAATCATACAGTCCAAACAGGTGATAATACAAAGCACAAGGTAAAATCAATTGGTTTAGTCAAAGCCAAAGATGGAAGCACTCTCTTGAGTAAGGTTCTGTATGTTCCTACAATTCCAAAGAATTTGATCAGTGTAGGTCAAATTGTGGAAAAAGGATATGAGGTAAGGTTCACTAATGATGGAGTTTATGTTGAAGACCCTAGTCAAGGGTATAAACAGATTGTTACAGGAAAGAAGGAAGGAAGACTCTTCACATTAAAGGTACAAGGAAATATTGGACATGCTATGTTTACATATGGAGAGCAGAAGGTATCTGAATTGGATCTTTGGCACAAAAGACTTGGACATTTTAATGAGAGAGGTATCAAAGAAATGATAAACAATGGTTCAGTACTTGGATTGCCTAACATTGCAGGTCAACACATGACATACAGATGTGAAGCATGTCAGTTAGGTAAGGCTCATAAGCAATCATACAATAAGCATGGTTTTATGTATTCAGAAAGACTTGAATTGGTACATACAGATGTGTGGGGTCCTTCAAAGGACTTTAGTATAAATGGTTCAAGATATTATGTTATATATGTTGATGATGCTACCAGGTGGATCACAATCTATGTGATCAAAGACAAATCAGAAGTGTTTAATACATTTAAACACTATCATGCATATGCAGAGAGAATTACAGGTCAAAAAATGAAGAGGTTAAGGTCAGATGGAGGGGGAGAGTATTTCTCTAATGAGTTCAGTGATTACTTGTGGAATGCAGGTATAAAGAGAGAAGTTACTTGCAGGTACTCTAACAAAATGGGGTAGCAGAAAGAAGAAACAGGACACTTGTTGAATTTGCAAGATCCATGATGAAAGAGAAGAATTGCCCAAATTATTTGTGGGCTTAGGCTGTAAATACAGCCACATATTTGGTTAATAGATTGCCTTGTAAAGCTTTGCAGGGTATGACACCATATGAAGCTTGGTGGAGTAAGAGACCTACCTTGGATCATTGTAAAATATTTGGATGCTTGGCATATGCATATGTGCCATCTCAATTGAGGCATAAATTGGAGCCTAAAGCAGAGAAGTATGTATTTATTGGTTATGATGACAAGCAGATGGGTTATAGATTGTGGAGTCCATCTACAAAACAATTCCTTGTGTCCAAGGATATTACATTTGATGAGCAAAGTACTTGGTATGGAGGTACATCTAATGTATATGAAGAAGTTGAAGAAATTATGAATCAGAAGAAAGGTAAAACAAAGGTTCAGATATTTGATGAAGAAGAGAAAAATGAAATACAGGTTGAAGGTGAAGAAGTGCCAAGGTTTGATCCAGAGTGTGATGAACTAGAAACCTCAAGAAGTGGAGAACTCAGGAGGTCTACAAGGCACAAATGGCAACCTACAAGGTATAGCTATGATACTTCATTCTTGACTACTAAGGATTATGCTTACATGATAAAAGCAGATGAAGATCCATCTACATATGATGACGCAAAAGGGAAGAAGAATTGGGAAGAAGCTATGCAAGAGGAGTATGATGCATTGATGGAAAATCAGACATGGGATCTGGTTCCTAAACCTAATACCCAGAAAATCATTGGTTGTAAGTGGGTTTACAAAACAAAAAGGTTTGTAGATGGAAGTGTATCTAGGTACAAAGCCAGACTTGTTGTGAAGGGATATGCACAGACATATGGAGTGGACTATGATGAGACTTATAGTCCTGTGGCAAAAATGACAACTATCAGAACACTCATAGCAATTGCTGCTTGCAAAGGTTGGAAATTATCTCAATTAGATGTTAAAAATGCTTTTTTGAATGGTTACATTTCAGATGAAGTTTACATGGAGCAACCAGAAGGGTTCAGAGATCAAGTGTATCCAAATCATGCATGTAAGCTCAAGAGAGCTTTGTATGGTTTGAAGCAGGCCCCAAGGGCATGGAATTATAGGCTTTTAAAGTTCTTGAAGGAACTTGGATTTCAAGCATCAAAGGCAGATAGTAGCTTGCTAGTCAAAGCAAGTGAAGATGGATTTATGTATGTTTGTATTTATGTTGATGACATAATACTTACAGGAACAGATGACAAAGGTATACAAATGATTAAGAAACAGATGGAGAAAGAGTTCAAAATCAGTGATTTGGGAAATTTGTCATTCTTCTTGGGAATGGAGATTTCATATACTCAACATGGAGTATATGTAACTCAAGAAAGGTATCTGAAAAATTTGCTAACCAAATTTAAAATGGAAGATTGCAAGATAGCACCAACTCCAATGGAAGTGAATCATAGGTTGACTAAATATGGAGGAGAAGAATTCAAAGATATGAAGCTTTATTAGAGTTTGGTGGGTAGCTTGATTTATGCTACATTAACAAGACCTGATTTGTCATATGCAGTTGGAGTTCTGTCTCAATTTATGCATTGTCCTAGAAAGGAACATTGGATTGTAGGACAAAGAGTACTTAGGTACATCAAGGGTACACTCAAAGAAGGGTTGTACTATGGGTTTACTTCAGATACAAGAGTCAAAATATATAGTGATGCAGATTGGGCAGGTAATATGGATGATAGAAGATCAACACATGGATATTTGTGTTATGTGGGAGACAAGCTAATCTCATGGTGTTCTAAGAAGCAACATACAGTTGCTTTATCATCTACAGAAGCAGAGTACAAAGGCATGGTGGAAGTTGCAAAGGAAGTAATATGGCTAAAGACACTTATGAAGAGTTTTGATGTGATTCAGAGTATTCCTATCATTTGTGGAGACAATATGAGTTCTTTATATTTGGAAGCAAATCCTGTGTTTCATGCTAGAACTAAACATATTGAAATTCAATATCATTTTTTGAGAGCGAAGGTTATTGATAAAGAAATTGAAGTCATGCATACTCCTACAAAAGAACAACTTGGAGATATGATGACAAAAAGTTTGGATGGACCAAAGTTGCAGAGGTTTAAAGATATGGCAAGGATAAAGAAAATGCAGGTAATCACAATTGATGATTGAGGGGGAGCTGTTGGAGCACAACAATCAACAATTAGTGATTACATGAAGTCCAGAAGTGGAAAGATAAATGGAAGATTGGAGATCAGTTTCAAAGAGAAGAATAGAATCAGAAATTTTTCTTTTGTACATTCTCCTTGTAAATATTTCAATGTATTTGAAAGAATGACGAGTTAGACTCGTATATATATATATATATATATATATATATATATATATATATATATATATATATATATATATATATATATATATATATATATATATATATATATATATATATATATATATATATATATAAGTGCTCATAGTCGAGAGAGAGATATAGAAGAGATAGAGAAGACAATAGATGAGTAGATGATGAACATTGTATGTATCATCCATCAAATGTATGAAAAGTTATGAGAAGGAAAATTTTTCAGAGAAATTCTCCTTCTGTGGTTAATCTTTTGAGAAATCCTTTTGTACACATCTAAGTCCATAGTTAATCCATCTATGGCTAAAGTTTGAGAGTTCAATTACAAACAGGCTGAGAGAATTTTGAATAGGAACATTTGTATGTGAAAAGTTCTGAGTGTCTTCTGAAACAGGTGCAGATTTCGTGATCAAAGAAATGGATAGTGCTCAGTGCACAGTGTAAAGTTTTACAAAAATGAGGACTCAAAATTTAAGTTGAGAGGTAAGCCATCTATGGCTAAAAGCATTTGATTAAACGGGCTATAAGTTGGGAGAATTATAGCTTAGAAGTTACAGGTGTAAAAGTCGTCATTACAGAGAGGCAGTTTCAGACATAGGTAAAGTGTTTGAATCATTTCTCACATTCTACTCAATCATTTGAAGTGATTTAACTTGGAGAAGGTGCGCAACCTCTAGGCGACACATTCTACAAAGTTTTACAAAAAACTTTACACGAATGATTAGTCAATGAGTGATTAATCTGCAGCAGACTTTTCAGAGAAGTAATTTTTTTCACAATTGATCAATTCTTGATAGTTTGATAATTGATTTTCAAAATTGAGGGGAGTGAGAAGTTATTCTTGATATAGAGTGATCTAACATCAAGGATAGCTTGTTCTTTTGGAGATTAACACTCTCCATCAGTGGTATCAGAGCAGGTTGTATCAAAATTGAGGAAAGGAAGACTCCGACTGCTGCAGATATACAAACTTTACATCTCGAAGGATCAAAAGAATAAAGTGTGAAGAAAGAGTGAAGGAAGACACATTAAGGTTGTCAAAAGGATCAGAAGGAGTAACATTCGAAGCCAAGGTACATTCATTCCTTATAAGGATTAAAGATTTGATAGTACAGGTGAAGAAAGGGTGGGAGATAGTCTCCAAATTGAGAAATTGGATAGAGAGAACTATCCTGCATGGTCAATGAGGATGGAAGCTCATCTTATGAGCAAAGACTTGATAGCTTACATTACAGGAGAAGAACAAAAGCCTCAATTCAGAGATCCTAGTGTTCCAACCAGGGAGGAATTATCAGATTTGAAGAATTGGATGAAGAGAGATGCTCAAGCTAGGAGCATTATCTATATGGCAGTCAATGACTACTTGCTACCTCACATTAGAGGTCTTGAAAGTGCAAGTGACATTTGGAATGCTTTGGAAGAGCATTTTCAGAACACAACCAAATCAAGGAAGGCTTCATTATGGGCAGAGTTTACTACTTTCAAGAAGAAGGCTTCACAATCAATATTTGATTATGTGACAAAGATGAAGGACATTGCAGATTCTTTAGGTGCAGTGGACGAGGATATTGAAGAAGACAAATTGGTAAGACAAATTCTCACAGGACTAAGAGGAGATGAGAAGTGGAAGCCTTTTATTTTTGTCTACAGAACTTTCATTAGATCATTTTACTCCTGATTTGAATCAATTGTTAGGACATATGCTAACTTTTGAGAATGATATCAAAGGAGATGTTGACAAGAGTGCAGGTCATGCAATGTACTCTAAAGACAAGAAGAAAGCTAACAAAGGAAAGCAACAATTAGGTGAAGATGAAGGTATTTCAAGCCAAGCAAACTTCCTAAGAGGAAGAGGAAATGGTAGAAGTAGAGGAAGAGGCAGAAATAACAAAGATAATGTCAGAGCTTGTTGGATATGTGGTAAGACCAATCATCTATCTCATGATTGTTGGCATAATAATCAAAGCAATGGTAATTTTAGTCAGAACTTTAATCAAAGAGCAAGAGGTGGTAGATTTCAGAGAGGAAACTTTAGAGGTAGAGGTGGTAGGAATTCTTTTGGAAGAGGTGGAGGAAGAAACTTCCAAAGTCAATCCTATAATAACACCTACTACAATTATGCATCAGATCAGAAAGAAGATTTGACTCTTATTATGAATGCAACCTATGAAGTCTCACATGAAGACATGAGAGTATTTTACATTGACTCAGGATGTAGCAATCATCTGAGTGGAAACATTGCCTTGATGACTGACCTAGATTATAATGCAATTAATCATACAGTCCAAATAGGTGATAATACAAAGCACAAGGTAAAATCAATTGGTTTAGTCAAAGCCAAAGATGGAAGCACTCTCTTGAGTAAGGTTCTGTATGTTCCTACAACTCCAAAGAATTTGATCAGTGTAGGTCAAATTGTGGAAAAAGGATATGAGGTAAGGTTCACTAATGATGGAGTTTATGTTAAAGACCCTAGTCAAGGGTATAAACAGATTGTTACAGGAAAGAAGGAAGGAAGACTCTTCACATTAAAGGTACAAGGAAATATTGGACATGCTATGTTTACATATGGAGAGCAGAAGGTATCTGAATTGGATCTTTGGCACAAAAGACTTGGACATTTTAATGAGAGAGGTATCAAAGAAATGATAAACAATGGTTCAGTACTTGGATTGCCTAACATTGCAGGTCAACACATGACATACAGATGTGAAGCATGTCAGCTAGGTAAGGCTCATAAGCAATCATACAATAAGCATGGTTTTATGTATTCAGAAAGACTTGAATTGGTACATACAGATGTGTGGGGTCCTTCAAAGGACTTTAGTATAAATGGTTCAAGATATTATGTTATATATGTTGATGATGCTACCAGGTGGATCACAATCTATGTGATCAAAGACAAATCAGAAGTGTTTAATACATTTAAACACTATCATGCATATGCAGAGAGAATTACAGGTCAAAAATTGAAGAGGTTAAGGTCAGATGGAGGGGGAGAGTATTTCTCTAATGAGTTCAGTGATTACTTGTGGAATGCAGGTATAAAGAGAGAAGTTACTTGCAGGTACTCTAACAAAATGGGGTAGCAGAAAGAAGAAACAGGACACTTGTTGAATTTGCAAGATCCATGATGAAAGAGAAGAATTGCCCAAATTATTTGTGGGCTTAGGCTGTAAATACAGCCACATATTTGGTTAATAGATTGCCTTGTAAAGCTTTGCAGGGTATGACACCATATGAAGCTTGGTGGAGTAAGAGACCTACCTTGGATCATTGTAAAATATTTGGATGCTTGGCATATGCATATGTGCCATCTCAATTGAGGCATAAATTGGAGCCTAAAGCAGAGAAGTATGTATTTATTGGTTATGATGACAAGCAGATGGGTTATAGATTGTGGAGTCCATCTACAAAACAATTCCTTGTGTCCAAGGATGTTACATTTGATGAGCAAAGTACTTGGTATGCAGGTACATCTAATGTATATGCAGAAGTTGAAGAAATTATGAATCAGAAGAAAGGTAAAACAAAGGTTCAGATATTTGATGAAGAAGAGAAAAATGAAATACAGGTTGAAGGTGAAGAAGTGCCAAGGTTTGATCTAGAGTGTGATGAACTAGAAACCTCAAGAAGTGGAGAACTCAGGAGGTCTACAAGGCACAAATGGCAACCTACAAGGTATAGCTATGATACTTCATTCTTGACTACTAAGGATTATGCTTACATGATAAAAGCAGATGAAGATCCATCTACATATGATGACGCAAAAGGGAAGAAGAATTGGGAAGAAGCTATGCAAGAGGAGTATGATGCATTGATGGAAAATCAGACATGGGATCTGGTTCCTAAACCTAATAGCCAGAAAATCATTGGTTGTAAGTGGGTTTACAAAACAAAAAGGTTTGCAGATGGAAGTGTATCTAGGTACAAAGCCAGACTTGTTGTGAAGGGATATGCACAGACATATGGAGTGGACTATGATGAGACTTATAGTCCTGTGGCAAAAATGACAACTATCAAAACACTCATAGCAATTGCTGCTTGCAAAGGTTGGAAATTATCTCAATTAGATGTTAAAAATGCTTTTTTGAATGGTTACATTTCAGATGAAGTTTACATGGAGCAACCAGAAGGGTTCAGAGATCAAGTGTATCCAAATCATGCGTGTAAGCTCAAGAGAGCTTTGTATGGTTTGAAGCAGGCCCCAAGGGCATGGAATTATAGGCTTGTAAAGTTCTTGAAGGAACTTGGATTTCAAGCATCAAAGGCAGATAGTAGCTTGCTAGTCAAAGCAAGTGAAGATGGATTTATGTATGTTTGTATTTATGTTGATGACATAATACTTACAGGAACAGATGACAAAGGTATACAAATGATTAAGAAACAGATGGAGAAAGAGTTCAAAATCAGTGATTTGGGAAATTTGTCATTCTTCTTGGGAATGGATATTTCATATACTCAACATGGAGTATATGTAACTCAAGAAAGGTATCTGAAAAATTTGCTAACCAAATTTAAAATGGAAGATTGCAAGATAGCACCAACTCCAATGGAAGTGAATCATAGGTTGACTAAATATGGAGGAGAAGAATTCAAAGATATGAAGCTTTATTAGAGTTTGGTGAGTAGCTTGATTTATGCTACATTAACAAGACCTGATTTGTCATATGCAGTTGGAGTTCTGTCTCAATTTATGCATTGTGCTAGAAAGGAACATTGGATTGCAGGACAAAGAGTACTTAGGTACATCAAGGGTACACTCAAAGAAGGGTTGTACTATGGGTTTACTTCAGATACAAGAGTCAAAATATATAGTGATGCAGATTGGGCAGGTAATATGGATGATAGAAGATCAACACATGGATATTTGTGTTATGTGGGAGACAAGCTAATCTCATGGTGTTCTAAGAAGCAACATACAGTTGCTTTATCATCTACAGAAGTAGAGTACAAAGGCATGGTGGAAGCTGCAAAGGAAGTAATATGGCTAAAGACACTTATGAAGAGTTTTGATGTGATTCAGAGTATTCCTATCATTTGTGGAGACAATATGAGTTCTTTATATTTGGCAGCAAATCCTGTGTTTCATGCTAGAACTAAACATATTGAAATTCAATATCATTTTTTGAGAGAGAAGGTTATTGATAAAGAAATTGAAGTCATGCATACTCCTACAAAAGAACAACTTGCAGATATGATGACAAAAAGTTTGGATGGACCAAAGTTGCAGAGGTTTAAAGATATGGCAAGGATAAAGAAAATGTAGGTAATCACAATTGATGATTGAGGGGGAGCTGTTGGAGCAGAACAATCAACAATTAGTGATTACATGAAGTCCAGAAGTGGAAAGATAAATGGAAGATTGGAGATCAGTTTCAAAGAGAAGAATCGAATCAGAAATTTTTCTTTTGTACATTATCCTTGTAAATATTTCAATGTATTTGAAAGAATGACGAGTTAGACTCGTATATATATATATAGATAAGTGCTCATAGTAGAGAGAGAGATATAGAAGAGATAGAGAAGACAATAGATGAGTAGATGATGAATATTGTATGTATCATCCATCAGATGTATGAAAAGTTATGAGAAGGAAAATTTTTCAGAGAAATTCTCCTTCTGTGGTTAATCTTTTGAGAAATCCTTTTGTACACATCTAAGTCCATAGTTAATCCATCTATGGCTAAAGTTTGAGAGTTCAATTACAAACAGGCTGAGAGAATTTTGAATAGGAACATTTGTATGTGAAAAGTTCTGAGTGTCTTCTGAAACAGGCGTAGATTTTGTGATCAAAGAAATGGATAGTGCTCAGTGCACAATGTAAAGTTTTACACAAATGAGGACTCAAAATTTAAGTTGAGAGGTAAGCCATCTATGGCTAAAAGCATTTGATTAAACGGGCTATAAGTTGGGAGAACCATAGCTTAGAAGTTACAGGTGTAAAAGTCGTCATTACAGAGAGGCAGTTTCAGACATAGGTAAAGTGTTTGAATCATTTCTCACATTCTACTCAATCATTTGAAGTGATTTAACTTGGAGAAGGTGCACAACCTCTAGGCAACACATTCTACAAAGTTTTATCAAAAACTTTACACGAATGATTAGTCAATGAGTGATTAATCTGCAGCAGACTTTTCAGAGAAGTAATTTTTTTCACAATTGATCAATTCTTGATAGTTTGATAATTGATTTTCAAAATTGAGGGGAGTCAGAAGTTATTCTTGATATAGAGTGATCTAACATCAAGGATAGCTTGTTTTTTTGGAGATTAACACTCTCCATCAGTAGGGGCCTGCTACCCTATGTAAGTATGGCACACCTGAACTTCCTGTAGGTCTCTCCATACCGTGGGACATCTCTGACTCACTAGTTTCAGAGCTAGGGTAGTGCGAATAATGGCTCAAGTGCTGGGCCCAAGACCTAGCAGTATGATTAACACTAGCCTCTGAAGACCTAAGACTTTGTCTATCTCTTCCTAGGTATCTTCCTGATCTAAGGTTCATATGCCTATTTGAGCAATCCCAATTTTTACCCAAGGTACAACCTCGTTGCTGAGTTCTTTTATATTAGTCACTTGATTCTTTTTAGTCGATTATTGTGGTTATGATCTTGTCTGATATCACGTCATCAGGAACACTTGAGTTAATTTTCCGCACTTGAATGTTGATCGTCTCTCGTTAGGTTCTTTTCCTTTAAAGTTGTCGGTCACACACAGGTTATCTCTTGACTTGAACTTGATTTCTTAGATTGTCTTGACTTGTCTCATGCCTATCGTTGCCCTAACTTCTAGCACTACTCGCACTTAGCCTAAGCTAGAAACGGACAGAGGGTGTTGAGAATATTCCAACCTCGCTTGCTGATCCCTTGTCCTTTGGTGCTCAAGAACCCGGTTCTCAAGCTTGCAAAAAACCGTTGCTTTGGATGCCTTCAAAAGCTCTCAATGGACCTGTAAGAGTCTCAAGGTTAGCTCAAGACTTAAATTCAAATGACGGAAATATCACTTTCATGCATGCAATTCACAAACCAAATTTCCCTTTGCCTTTATGGAAAACAAGCCCAAGGATCCTTCAGCTTCCTTACCCTAGGGTATGGTCAACTTCAAAATGTCCTATCATAATCCTCACGAGCTTTCCAACAAGCCTAAGATCACCCCGAACGGATTTCGTATGAGAAAGTTATGCCAGTTCAGGGTTCTGGGGCTAAAATAGGGTTCAAACAGGCTGACAGTTCTCAGGACTTTTCTCGAAACACAAGTGTAGGGACTTCACAAATCACTAATGGCTTGACAAGTATGCCCAAAAATTACCCCAAAGACTTGACAAAAAAAACCCTAGAAATTTGGGCGAAAAAGTCTGTCAATCGCGATTGACAGAGGTGTCCGTCGGGGCCTGTCGGTCGTGATCGACACGTCAGTCGCGATTGACAGTGTCAATCACAATCGACAGAGTTGGTCGCGGGTCCTGTCAATCGCGATCGACACTTTTTCCGCGAATTTCACCGTGATTTCAGTCGATCGAGGATGTGTCTGTCGCGATGGACACGTGGCAACGCGAGAAATTCAATCAATCGTGGATTTTTAGTCGGTCGCGATCGACAGTGTCAATCGTGATTAACTTAATCCTACGCGGCAGTCTGTCGGTCGTGAAGTCTGTCGGTCGCGATCGACACGTCTGTCAGTTGCGATTGACAGGGTCTGTCGATCGTGGCTGTCGATCACGATCGACAGTGTCGGTCGCGATTGACAGAGAAACACGTAATTTTTTAATTTTGTTTAGTGATTTGGAATGTGCTCTCCATGTGTAATAAGGTGGTGTACTTTGTTTTACCAAAAACCCAAATTTTCTGTCGATCGCGATCGACAGAGGTCTGCGACACAGAGACAGTTTCGAGCTCGTTCGTACCTGCGCAGCGTGCTGGACACGATGATACAGCAAGATCTTGCAAGAGTGCTCAAGAAACAAGCAAAAACAACACACACAAGTCGCTCTCTCGCTCTCTCTCACAAGTGAAATGAAGGAAATGGAGGGGAGAAGGTGATATGATGAAAAAACTGAAATTTTCGCGATGATGGAGATGGAGATCGGATATGGTGATGATGATGATGGTGATGATGATGGTGAGGTAAGAAAGAGAAAAATAAGAAAAGTAAAGAGATTACCTACAATGCCAACGTCTCAAATCTACGTCTTACCATCACACGCTCGTCCTCAAAGCTCGATCCCCGGCAATGACACCAAAATTTGGTATAGCTCAGTGATGAGTAGCACCTCCTTTAATGTCAATCCGGGAAGACGTGAGGATGGTATGATGACCTCGAGCAAGTGAAGGCACAAGTGTGTGAGTGAGAAGCACACAAACATGCACACACATACACACTCACACGCACATACGCCAAGAACAAAGAGGAAGACAATGGAGTTCTTTTAGATTACTTTCAAAAGGCTCATACAAGTTCAATTCAATTACAAGCTAACCTCCAAAATGAGCTCTCTAGCTCTATTTATAGTTTTTGACTAGTTTTTGGTCTTGTCCAGACCTAGTGTCCGGCCTAGTTAAATTTTAGGTTCTCTGGCCTATTTGGAGGTTCAAACGGAGTCTAAAAAATGTGAAAATTGATAGGTAGGTACTTCTAAAGCTCCTCAAGCTCAAGGACTCCTTGGCTTGCACAAAATGGAGCTACAAAAATATTAAATGGTATTTACAATGGTTTTTAGTGATGAAAATCACTATTTTTGTAGAGATTTCTTCTAACATTTCGACATACATTTCCTAGAGCTCCCTACTTGCTTCTTCTTCTTGTGGGTCCACCTCTTGGATATGCTTTAGCTTCATGAAAAAAATAAATGGCCTACTTGCCAGATCTTCGTTGACTACTCTGTCTGCTTGTGCCTTCTCTTTGCTCCGACTCCCTTCGTTGACTTCCTTGTCTTGTGAGTCCTTCAATTCCTTGACTGCCAACAATCGCCCTATGGATCGAGGTTCCTTTAAATAGACATACAACCTTAGCTTTGAAATTAACAAGCCATCTAAGAACAAGGAAACTTGTTTGGCCTGGGTAGGTAGCTCTCGGGTTGGACATTGCTTAGTGTACTTTCTAAACCTACGCCTTGCTAGTCTTACAATCTCTTGAGATGTCTACTTAAAGCTATGGATCAACAATGATGTATTATGTCTGATGCCACTCTTAGAGAACTCAGGCCATGAGTGTCGAATAGTTGAGTGATGTCCCTGAATTATTCTTGATCCAATGGTTGAAAACATGTTAGGGCTGCATTTTTTAACGTAAGCTCAAAAGCTTGGTATTGAGTGAACATATCATCAACTTGTTCAACCCTCGATACTTTCTTCAATTCAGCTATGTGATCATATGGATCTCTTGTGCCATCAAAATAATTCTTCATGGCTTTCACCAATTGGGTCAGTCTCAATATTCTAGGAAATTCTCTAGGTCTAGGCAGAGGGAACTCATCCATGCCTCATTGATGTCTATGGCCTTTAGGTCTTTCTTGTTCTACTCCATCCATGCCTCTCTCTTCTAGAAGATTTACAAAGCTAACTTTTGGCCTTTCTCTTGACTTCTCCATTCTCATACTTAAGAAATCAGAGGATCTAGCTCCATGATGACCATGAATATCAGTAGGCCTTGCATTTCTACCATGTTCCATAACCACAAAAATTCTTTTAGAGGGTCTATCTAAGTATACAAGTTTCCCTAGGACCTCAGGGTCCTTGATATCATAAATGATGACTCTGTCTACCTTGTTGATATATTTTGGTAGTGATGTGTGTGAACACACTTAGGACCATTGGGACACTTTCTTCCCTCTTTAGTATACCTATTTCTGTATGTATAAACTCAATGCCCAAAAAATAATGCAACACACCAAGACCTTTCATGTCAAATTCTTGCATAAGGAGTTGCTTTACCTCTTTAATGCTTTCTTCATATCACCTCCTATAATCAAGTCATCAACATAAATAGCCACAATTGGGATGCCATCATCACCCTTCCTTGCATGTAATGAATGATCTACATCACACATAGGAAATCCAATGGTGGTTAAGTAATCAGCAATGCTTGCATAAGCACGAGGGCTTGTTTAAACCCATACAAAGCCTTTTGCAACTTGCAAACATATTCTTGGTGCTTTGAATCTTCATATCCTTATGGTTGGTCAATGTATACTTCTTCTTGTAACTCACCATGTAAGAAAACATTCTTCACATCCATCTAATGCAAATTCCATCCTTTTGTTGTAGCTAATGCAACAGTGCTCTAACATAGACATTTTATATATAGGGCTGAACATTTACTCATAATCAATGCCATATGTCCATGCATATCCTTTTTCTATCAATCATGCTTTATACTTGCTTATGCTACCATCATCATTGTGCTTTACCATGTAAACCCACTTGCAGCCTATGGGTTTCTTTCCTTGTGGCAATGGAACCAACTTACATGTTTCATTTCCATAAAGTGCAGCCATCTCCTCATCCACAGATTTCTCCCAATCTGCATTTCCAATTGGCATCTTCAAAACAAGAAGGCTCAGCATCTTGTATTACCTTGGTCATGTAGGCACAATGATGAGCCATGTAACTATTGTTAATCGTTGCATTGAATTCTGCATTCTTTGATATCTTCATGGTCTTGGGTGACTTCTCCTTGTATCATCTACATGTGCCTTTCTTACTCTTGGAGTCCTCACAGAGAGCAATCCAAGTTCCTCATCAAGGCCCTTTTTTGAACTGATCTCCATCAATGTCTTCAAAACCTATAAATCTTTTACTACCAGCAGAAAGCTTTTCTTTACCTTTCTTTGATGTAGTTGATGAATTTGTTGGATCAAAATTTCTATGCAATCTTCCACTTCATGGATTTGAGTTTGAGCTATTGCTTGGTGATGCATCAAGTCCACTCAAAACTTGAGATTCTACACTTGATTTTTCAGCATTTACTTTTTCATTTGAGTCAAGATTAATTCCTTCTTTGGCATCTGCATAGAAGCTTGACATTTCATAAAACACTACATCTCTACTTACCTTAACCTATCGTGTGAGTGGGTTATAATAGTTATATCCCTTTTGCTCAAGGGAGTACCCAATGAAGATACACTTTTTTGCTTTTGGATCAAGCTTTGTGCTCAACTCATCTGGAACGTGTACATATACAATACAGACAAATACTTTAATATGTGATAAGTTTGTCTTGTACTTGTGAACTTCTCTTCAGGTGTAACTTGATGCACGACAGTAGTCAGAGTTTTGTTCATGATGTATACACCAATGTGCATAGCTTCTTCCTAATAATCATGAGGCATATTCTCCTTAGCCATCGAGGCTCTTGCTATTTCTACAATATTTCTATTTTTGCTTTTAGCAATGCCATTATGTTGTGGTGTGTACCTGCATGACATCGAATTCCATGACTTTTTAGAAAGCGACAAAACCCATTTGACATGTATTCACCTCCTCCATCAAATCTTAATGTCTAATTATAATTCCTTGTCTGCTTTTCCACCATAGCCTTAAAATTCTGGAAGTGAGTGAACACCTCACTCTTCTCTTTCATGAATTATACCCATACTTTCCATGTATGGTAATCAATGAAAGTAACATAAAACATGAAACTGCCCATAGATGTGGTTTTTGTAGGACCCCAACATTTGTACATACTATTTCTAGCACATTCTCACTAACATGCTTGTCATGCGGAAATGATGCTCTTGGTTTTTTACCAAATTGACATGTTGCACATACCTTTTGCATCTCTACAACCTTGAAATTTGGTATTCCAATGACGATCCCCTTTGATTGCATCAATTTCATCCTCTGTAAATTTGCATGTCCAATTTGTTTGTGCCAAATCTCTATATCAACAATAACTCTTGCACCTTTTGCAAACATGGTTGCATTCATTTCAAAAATTTTCACATTTAAGGTGAACATCCTACCCACTTTGTTTCCTTTGGCAATCAATCTTCCATCCTGTTTGTACTCTTCTACATATAACCCATCAGCATTGAACTTGACTTGCAATCCCTGGTCAACCATTTATCCAACAAAAACCAGATTCTTTGTTATATTTGGAACATGAAGCACATCAACAAGGTCCTCCATAGAGAGTGCTATGTTTCCTGTATGCTCGATAGGATGTGATGCATCATCGCCTCTTTCAACGTATCCAAGAACTAGCATTTTTGCAAACTACTAAACTATTCTACATGGCTATTCATGTGATTTGAAGCACCTGAATCAACATACCAGACATTACCATTCAATTTTGAAACATCAGCAGGCATCATATTCATCATGTGATGTTGGACCATGAACATCTTCTCAGAATCATTTGCACTTGTGGATACATAGTTGTTTTGTTGCCTTCTGTTATTTTGATTCTTCAATGTGAAATCACGTCTAACATCTCTTGGTTTACCACAATTCTAGCATCCTTTACTATCATTACTTGAATCATTTCTTTGGAAATTTTTGCAGCCTCTTTGGCTCACCTTGCCTCGAAACTATCCCCTACCTCTTGCATGATTCTGATGTTGACCTTGGTCTTGGTTACTGTTTCCTCTTCCACTTTCGAAACATCTACCTCTGCCTTTCCCTTTACTAAAGTAGAATGCATGCTCATAACTAGGTTTTCCTTGGGATTTTGAGTCCTCACCAAGATTCATTTCTTCAATAATCAGCACAAACACCAAATCAGTGAAACTCGGAATATTTTCCCTACTCTTAATGGAATTTCGTAACTGCGTATATATAGCTCCTAAACCATGAAGACACACTTCCACCTTATCATCATCATCTACATTCATGCCAATAGATGCAAGTGACGCATATATGATTTTGATTTTTAGGGTGTAGTCACTTACCGAGATATCACAGCTTGTTTTTAGTTGCAATTTTTGTGCCTTTGTATCGGTCTCATATAATGTGAACAAACTATTCCACGGCCTTTTTGGAGTCTTCGCATCCAATACATGCCCAATCATGCTATCATGTATGCTAATAGATAGCCAATACATTGCCTTTCATGCTCCTTGATTACATTCTTTATATGCTCTTAACTGATCAACAACTTGATTCCTCTTGGATAATTGTGAAGTGTTTTCATTCTCTCCTTTGATGTACTTCCAATAACCTTTTCCCATCAAGAATAGGGTGTTGGAAATTTAGTAGGCCCATAACTAATATCACAGGTCCATGGTTCCATAGGTCCACGATCTACAACATAGAATCCAGCAATCTTCCAACATTGACAAAACATGAACATACCACACTTAATCATACAAATGATGAGACAAAGATAGAGAGAGATTAGACAACATGTGTAAAGTGTTACGTAAGGCACTGCTTACTCACACTATCATATATACAAATGTCAATTTACAATGTGGGAGTCCAAATTCTCAACCACTCTATGTGAACAGAAATAGATGGAAGAGTGTATGTACAGAATTACAAGAATATTCAAATGTAGGGACAGAAATCTGAATAGGTATGAGATGTATGACCTGATAGGTTGTACAAGAGTGTATATGAGTGACAGAAAGAGGAAAGATCAGTTGGAAACTGATATTTAGCAAACCCTAATCTGATTTTAGGCTATGGAAGACCCTAAATCAAATGTGTGTGTGAATCATCACATACTTACAGAATTAGCAAAGAATGCTAACATGTTGCTGATAGAAATCCTCATACTCATATGGAAACACCTTCTCTAACACCTCATCTGAATGTGCATGTAGCATGCATGTACAAATTCTCCTTTAGATATGCCGAATAGGACTCCTCCTGATATGGATGCCACTACCTCCATAAACTCCAAGCAGTACCTGTGTGCATAAAGAGAATATGTACCCGAATTCTTAACATAAGATGAAAATCTTATGTTAAGCTCCATCCAATGTCTTTGAAGTACACCAAAATCTTCATGTAGAAGACAATCTTCAAATACATCATGTAGATGGGCTGATCCACACCACCAAGCTGCTGATACATAAGTCCTCTCCATAAGCAAGAGTGTGAGCACACTCTTCTCTAAGAAGAACTCCATAGCTACTCCTCAACATGCTCCTAGAGTGCACCATGGCTGCCCCATGTGTGCTAGAGCACCACCTCTAATGAGGGACCAAAAACTGGCGTTGCCAATTGGTGTGTGATGTCTAACAAAGTGACCCAAGAATCTCTTATATAGGTTTTAAAGCTCCATGCAAAAAACTCACAAAAAAGCGCTTTATTTTAATCACATCGCTTTTCAAATTGCTTTTGCTTTATTTTTAAAGTTGATTTTAGCTAACTTTAAAAATAAATACTTGACTTGCTTTTTCACACTTCTGACTACCTGATGAATGATCTAACAACATTTTTATTATCCTCATGCCAAGAGCTATCATATGAGGTCAAAACCCTATATCAATAGAAAATTAGGGTTAGGGTTTTCTCCCAAATTTGATCTCTGATGACGGCATGTCATATATCATTAGAAAGCTCTCTTCAAGCTCTACAAGATAGGCTCATAAATATTTTACCCATTTTTGTGCCAAAAATGACTAAATACCAAAATTAGGGTTTTTGCCCTAAATGGATTTTGGACTGATGTGACATTGTTTTCCAACAATCCCCCCTGCAATGTCATATTTGTACAAACTGAACTGGATATGTAACTTCATTCATCTACAAACTATCATAAACTTCAAACAATACTCTCGAATTGACCTTCAAACCTTTTCTTCAAAAGTCTTCTTCAAAAGTCTTCTTCAAAACTGAATTTGAATTTCTTCAAACTTCAAAAAACTGAACTTGCTGAATATGAACCATAATACCTGAGAAAATATGCAGACTAGATATCCAATAGTGTACACATCAAGAAATCACTACTTGACAACATATGTAGCATGAATTGACTCTGAATTTGCTATCTCCTGAAATAAGTCTTCTCAAACCTGTAAGCATACACTAGGATCCACATATTTGCATTTACCTTACGAAAGGTTTCTCAATGTACTTCTTCTATATCATGTAGATACACTAAAAGAAATCAAAAGCTGAATCCTAGGACTTGTGACTGACAACTCACAACTTAGTGTATTATGAACACTAGCTGGTTCATCTCTGACTGTGCTCAACTCAACTCAACTCAAATCATGAGTCTCACCAAAATTTCATATCTAGGATGTCATCTTATCTACATCCTTGTTCTATATGTAAGTCCTTCATACCTCTTTCATACTTGTTTGCTTCCTTCAGAGTCTGGTATAAACATATATGTGTGCACCTCTGAAACATATCTCTCTGAAATATCAAATTTCTCTTCAATAGAATTCTGGAACTTTCTCCTTAATAGGAACACCTAATAGGAACTTTCTCTAGACATTCTCCTTCTTTCTTCTTCTTTCAAAGCTGGAACATAAAGAGAAACTGACAAAGGAAATATAGGAATACCTGATATAGCCTATAGGAATACACTTGTAGGTATGACTCTATATTCTTTTACATTCTGAAAATAAGTCTTCATGTTTCATCACCCCCCTGGATGATTTAACACTAGTATCCAAAATTTCTCAAATTATATCAGACTTTTATGAAATCTGGAACGTCCTTCCTTCTTTCAATAGATCTGATCTTCAATAATCAATACCTGTATCTGAGACAAAATTTTAGGATCCATAATCTTCTGCAACATAACAAGCATCTTCTTCTTTTTCTCTGCAACACAAATATGATATAATCTGAATCTTTGACTTACTTCTTCCAATGCTAAGAACTTTTCAAACAAAGGATAGACAATTGACTCATAAATACTCAAGATCTTCAAGATCATTCAAGATCTATCAAGATCTTACAAGATCATAGATCTCTGCAACAACATACCTGTGTAGAATTTGCTCTCATCAAACCTTCATGACTGAATGTTTGATTTGTTACCTAAATGTCTCTAAGTGTCCATGCTTCTCACATAAAGTTGTAAAAACCAAATCCTTCCCAAGAATCTGCAACTCCTACTAGAACATAAGTGGACAAACTCTCACCTTGAGAACTCCAAAAGTTGCAAGTTGATACTTCATCTTTTCATATTCTACCTGGGTGAAGTGTGATAGTATCTGCTTGACTTTCTTTTGGCTAACTCCACTTCTCAATCAAGTGATAGGATCTGATGGAACACCTTTTTGAATACAAGTATGTATCCAAAAATCTAGACAATCATAGAAAGTAGATTCTCCAACTAACTGGTACAACACAAAAATCTGAATTTTCCTAAATTTTCCTAAGAATACTGAATTTTTGAATTTTTCCTAAAAATACTAACATTCTAATTCTGAACTTTTCTTGAAAATACTCAAATTCTAAAAATACTGAATTTTTCTAAATTTTCATCCTGAAAAACTCTGAGTTTTCTGAGTATACTGAATATACTGAATATACAGAATATGAGGTACCTTTTCCAAACAAAAACCTCACTCCAAGTCTCCAACATCTACTACAAATACTCTTTTACCTCAAGAGTTAGATCAAGAAGAATTTTTGCAACTTGTCATATACAAGTAGCTCTAAATTGACACTCCAAGAATTCTTTGAGGGAAAGTATAAGCTGCCTGCTCAAGATCATCAACTTATACATAACTCATGTAGATATGAGTCAAAACATATAAGCTGTCTTTCTTTCTCTCAATGCAATTTTTTGTCCAAATCTACTAAAACATGACCAAGTATAGTGCAAAACAAGAAACTACTTCTTCTTTAGACTTTCTTCACACAAGATGTTCTCGTGGACTTGTCTTTGGATGTAGAGGATAAAATTAGGAAAAGTATATGGAAAATATAAGAGAAAAGGAAGTCTTACTTTCCCTTTGGAAATGTTGGACTTTCTTTTCCTGCATCTTTCTTCCACTTGATGATGTCAACATCTTCAAACTTCTCTTCCATAACTTTTGTTCTCTTCATCTTGAAGTAGCGAGCATTCTTAACTTCTTCGAATGAATTTTTCTCTTCCTCTAGTGCTAAGAGTAAGAGACAAAACAAACATGGTATACAAATGGAAGTGAATATAGAATCATGTTTTGCCATCTCCTCATATCTCTGAATCAAAACTCTTCTTCAAATGTGACTGATATGACTGAATTTACCAACCTTTTGGCTAAATGCTCAATGTGATCAGAAAACTTCCAACCAAGTTACAACACAAGGTTGGCTAAAAACAAAACTAATCTGATCTCCAAATTTGTCTTCTTAGATGAGCTTTCTTGCCATGAAAGAGATCATCAAAACTCATCTAATCTCCTTGTTCTTGATAGTTTTGATGTAGCTAATGCTTTTACTTTCAAAATAATGAAAGTACTTCTTGAACCCTTCAAATATTTTCATAACTGCTCTTCTAAGATATGACCTGCAAATGATAGTAGAAACTAATACCTATGATTTGATGTTTCCGTCATCTTCTCCAAACCATTGTTTTTCCTTGAATTTGAAGTGGCCTTCTCTTCATCAAGTCTTGGTCTTCAAACAATACTTCTGTAAAGTATTTTCATACTCTTCCAAAAGTATTCTGCTGCTAGCACATCATCAACTTCATACTCCACATTGATGTATAGACATGTGACTAAATTGTCTAATTCTCAAATCTCTACTCATCAAGATTAAGTGTGTATGTTATATGTCAAATGTTAGAAGATGATTTTAAATCATATGTTGTAAACCTAGAAATCTGGGAGCCTCAAAATCTGAGAGCCTGAATGCTCTGATACCAAATGTTGGAAATTTAGTAGGCCCATAACTAATATCACAGGTCCATGGCTCCATAGGTCCAGGATCTACAACATAGAGTCCAGTAATCTTCCAATATTGACAAAACATGAACATACCACACTTAATCATACAAATGATGAGACAAAGGTAGAGAGAGATTAGACATGTGTAAAGTGTTACGTAAGCAACTGCTTACTCACACTATCATATATACAAATGTCAATTTACAATGTGGGAGTCAAAATTCTCAACCACTCTATGTGAACAGAAATAGATGGAAGAGTGTATGTACAGAATTACAAGAATATTCAGATGTAGGGATAGAAATCTGAATATGTATGAGATATATGACTTGATGAAGACCCTAAATCAAATGTGTGTGTGAATCATCACATACTTACAGAATTAGCAAAGAATGCTAACATGTTGGTGATAGAAATCCTCATACTCATATGGAAACACCTTCTCTAACACCTCATCTGAATGTGCATGTAGCATGCATGTACTGATTCTCCTTTTAGATATGCCGAATAGGACTCCTCCTGATATGGATGTCACTGCCTCCATAAACTCCAAGTAGTACCTGTGTGCATAAAGAGAATATGTACTTGAATTCTTAACATAAGATGCAAATCTTATGTTAAGCTCCATCCAATGTCTTTGAAGTACACCGAAATCTTCATGTAGAAGACAATCTTCAAATACATCATGGAGATGGTTGATCCACACCACCAAGCTACTGATAGGTAAGTCCTCTCCATAAGCAAGAGTGTGAGCACACTCTTCTCCAAGAAGAACTCCATAGCTGCTCCTCAACATGCTCCTAGAGTGCACCATGGCTACCCCATGTGTGCTAGAGCATGACCTCTAATGAGGGACCAAAAATTGTGATGTCTAAAAAAGTGACCCAAGATATAGGTTTTAAAGCTCCATGCAAAAAACTCACAAAAAAGCGCTTTATTTTAATCACATCGCTTTTCAAATTGTTTTTGATTTATTTTAAGTGAGTTTGCTTCATTTTGTAAGTTTCTTTTAGCTAACTTTAAAAATAGCTTCTTGACCTTTCACACTTTTGACTACCTGATGAATGATCTGACAACATTTTTATGATCCTCATGCCAAGAGCTATCATATGAGGTCAAAAGCCTAAACCAATAGAAAATTGGGTTAGGGTTTTCTCCCAATTGTGATCTCTGATGACTGCATGTCATATATCATTAGAAAGCTCTCTTCAAGCTCTACAAGATAGGCTCATAAAAAATTTACACATTTTTGTGTCAAAAATGACTAAGTACCAAAATTAGGGTTTCTACCCTAAATGGATTTCGGAATGATGTGACATTGTTTTCCAACAATGTGTCATATGAATCTCCAAGCATGGAAGTTGTTCTTGTCTAGTTTATTGCTCATAATCTGACTCATTCCATCTGCACTTGCCATTTCTACAGCAATTTGCAACACTACAAAAACACTAGAAGCAATACTTTTGCTTGAATACTGTCACATTGTGACATGACAGTTCAATCTCAAAAAAACCCATTTTTCGTGTATCAACAATAAACAGAATCACTTGAAATTTTGGACGTGGAATATTTGAGTGTTCTCAAACAAAAGACAAGTTACGATTTTGCAAACTGACCTGATGTTTCCATGGGTCCCACCTTGGGGGTTCAAAATGGAGGTTGAGATGGCTCAGAAATAGAAATCTAAGCAAAACAAGTGACCCTAAAGGGATAACTCTTGAAAATATTTTGATGCCTTCTACCTTCACACCAAATTTTCTAGCAATCTGAGGTCGTTTATGAATCATGCTTTCTCCACACCTTTTCTCTTCACTATAGCCGTTCTCCATGAGCTCTCTATAGCCACACTCGCTCTGATACCATGTCATGAGGAAGGAGATAAGGAAGAGAGCTCACTCACACACTCTCTCACTCAAAGAGGATCACACACAAATTGAGGCAAGGGAGAATGATCTTGTTCTTCTTCTCCTATTACATAAAAGGAATATACAAGAATGACCTAATATAAAAATACAAATAGTGCAATATATAAAGAACATCACATAAGGAAAAACCCAATGTCTACAAATGAATGAGATGGCAAGAAACAAGTGTTCCATCACTCTCGGTAGATGAATCTAGTAAATCTCACTAAATTATATCTAACATATACCGACGTGATCATTATACATGTTAGAGAAATGAAAGAGTGATACATGTCATCATCGATCATCACATGTTGAGATTGATATCTCAACAAAGGAAAACTCACAAAATCTTGTTCAAGGAACTACTCCCAAGGAAGAAGAGCCTACCATGTCAAACTTGCAAAAAGTATGAATGCATATGCAAAAAGAATTGAAACCATATCACTTGATTTGCCAAATATTTATGGAACATTCACATCGGATTCAAGTGTTGTGAAGGCACTCAATTAGATCAATTCCAACTCCCAGTGTTCCAAATGATGACGCACATGGGGTGCTTTAAGCAAGCTCCCCTAGCCAATGGAAACTCAAAGAACGGATTAGTTAATTATTGGAAAATCATATTTGTTCAAAGATCTATTTTTAAAGACAATTATTCATTATTCATTTTTTTGATATCATCATTCAATTCAATTGTAATGTAAAGATGTAAGATGAAATCTCATCAAGCTTGAAGACAAGATATCATTCGTATTGAAACAATCTCGGAGATGGAATCTTTTGTTGAAACATTTCAAATTGAGCACAAATAAATTTTTCCTTTCTTACAAGGCTTAGTCCTTTGAGATCAGTATTGTAATAAGGAATTTATTAAAAAAACTATCTAAGTGGAAAAGAATATCTCTTAAGGCTATATGTAAATACCATAGCGAGTTTGACATTTGAATTTTAGCAAAGAGAATCAATCAAACATGACCTTCACTTTGATGTTTTGTATATCATACAGTACCAATGATTGTTTGAAATAGATAGTATAAATTCCATTGAAATATAACAACATTACAGTATGTCATTGTTTGAAATAGATTGTAAAGCAATCACCGAATTCCGTTGATTGTAGCAAAGTAGGGGTTTGATTTTACAATCAGTCATGGTTATTACTAGTAATAGAACCATATCACAAAATCAAATGCGAGCTTTAGGAATCAAACTCACCCTATATCATGCATTGTTGAGTTCTACAAGTTGAGCCAAATCTCTTGATGCACACAACCATAGAGAGAAAAATAAAGACTCACAATGCTAGATGTTGATGAAAATTCAAAAATCTTCCAATCTCATCCTTCAAGCCATATGTGCCCTTCAATATATGTCGATTTCTACATTCTCCTCAATATCTCTAGCTTAAGATTTGATCCTCCTCAATGATCCTTCATAATCTCCTTCTGTATATACTCAATCTTTAGTGATTATTCTTGATCGATAGCTCTATTATTATATAGATTTATTCTTCTGTAAAAAAGCATTGATCATTGCTAAAAGCATGATTGCTAAATCTAGGAATCTATCACCAAATTTAGAAAATTTGTCATGCAATTTTGTACCATAATTTTAGTTCCAAAATCTCATTAAAATTTTCTTTTCAATATCTACTACTAATGAGGATCAAACCCGGATCATTTGGTTTTGGAATTATTCTCATAAATCACAATTCTTCACAAATTTCAACAAGATATCCTTTTTAAACTTACCATAACATGGCTTCAATCTTCAATTGTTCAAGTTTTTGAGAAAACTCCTCAATAAATATGATACTTTAAAACATAACTTAGGTTTCCCGATTCATAAATTCTTCTCAAGATCAATTTTTTCACTCTTCTCAAGATAAATTTGTTCACTCCTCATCCAAGTACTACTTGGAAGGATAGAGACAATAATTTCTTATTATTTCATAGTATTGTTTTTCATTCAAGTAATAGAATTACTGACTCTATAGAGATAGTTCTTCTTCTATATTTATCAAGAATGCAGAGAACATCTCTTCAACATTTACCCCTACTAAACCTACACATCGTCCTTGATGGGCCAATCCCATTCAATATGACCAATAATTTTGAAAACATTTATTAATTGCATGGGAAGATAAGCAATGTGTCTATGAAAGGTTGTATGATGTAGCCCTATAAATTGTATACTTTGAAATGCATGGTAAAATATATGATGCATAAGATAAGTTATTTTGGAATTTATTGATGAAGCATGTGCACTCACTTTCATACCTTTCATATGTATATACATAATTCCTTTCCATCACTCACTATGCATAGCTAAAGCTCAAAATATGCCTTGATGCAAGGTCATACAGTGAGACCCTATCATGCGTACTTTATGTACATCTTTCAAACATTCATGGTGCATATGAGACTAAATGGTTGGTGATGATGAGGTTAAAAATGAAATTGAAAATTTTTTCATGTCATTTACAAGTCAAATTCAGCATGCATCTAAGGGAAAATCAACATGTATATGTACATCTTTTCATGCATACTCTAAATGCAAAATGCTCATCATAATGAAAATTTTGAAAAGGTTCTCATGCTCAACATTCTCATCTCTATCATCACTTAAATCATGCTCAATAGATCTCAATTATCATTGTCAAATATAATTTTTGAAGAAGCTTAATTTGGGTTATTCCCTGTCTCATGAAAACATCAAAAGTCAATGCAAAAAATATTATTTACATTTAATCCTCACTACAATTCTCTCATAGAATCATATTGTATCTTTGGATCTCTTCATCTTCATCGTAAACACTGATCATATTGGTTCCTCTTCAAAACATCCTCATCCGTCAAGTTTTCCTTATCATTTCTTTAATTTCTTGCATAGAAATTGAATCTTTTGTTATGCAAATAGGGAACAAAGGGAAAGTCCCTCAGGAAGAAACATTTTCATGAAGGCGCTTAGTTGAGCAGATCAATTCTAACTATTGGTATTCCAAATGATGATGCATGCAGGATGCTTCAAGCAAGCTCAGGTGACCAATGGAAACTCAAAGAATGGAGTAGATCAATTGAAAAAACTTATCATATTTTCAATAGTTTGGGGAAAAAAACAATTCTTCATTCACTTATTCAAAGATCATTCACTATCATCTACTTAATCATTGGAAAATCATATTTGTTCAAAGGTTCATTGAAACAATTTCAAAGATGGAATCTTTGTTGAAACATTTCAAATTGAACATAGATAAAATTTTCCTTTCTCACAAGACTTGCTTGTTTGAAATCAGTATTGTAATAAGGCATTCATTATCAAACCTATGAAAGTTGAAAAGAATATCTCTTAAGGCTATATATAAATATTTAGCCCATTTGATATTTGAACTTTAGTAAAGACAATCAATAAAACATGATCTTCACTTTTATGCTTTGTATGTCATACAATACCAATGATTCTTTGAACTAGATAGTATAAATTCCATTGAAATATAACAACAATACAGTATGTCATTGTTTGAAATAGATTTTGAAGCAACCACCGAATTCCATTGAATATGACAACGTACAGGTTTGATCTTACATTCAATCATTGATGTTACTAATAATAGAACCATATCATAAAACGAATTGCAAGCTTTGAGAATCGAACTCGCACCCATATCTGTGATAGTGTTGAGTTCTATTGGTTGATCCAAATCTCTTGATGCACACAATTATGTGAGAAAAACAATTACTCATAGCACTAGATGTTGGAAAACAATTATTTGAGTCTTGTCCTTCAAGCTTTATCTGATCTTCAATGTCCATCAATTTCTTCGTTCTCCTCAATATCTCCTGCTTAAGATGTGATTCTCTTCAATGATCCTTCATAATCTCCTTCTCTATATATACTCAATCTTCAATCTTTAGTGATTATTCTTGATTGATAGCTCTCTTATTATATAGCTTTATTCTTTTGTGAAATATCATTGATCGCTACTAAAAGCACGATCACTAACTCTAGAAAAGTATCGCCAAATTTAGAAAAGCCATTGTGCAAGTTTGTAACATGATTTTCGTGTCAAAATCTCATAAAAAATTGCTTGTCAATATCTACTGTAACAAGGATTGAACGTATCTTTTTAAACTTATCGTAAGATGGCTTCAATCTTCAAGGGCTAAAGTTATTGAGAGGACACCTCAATAATTCTGATACTTTAAAAGATAACTTAGGTTTCCCAATTCATAAAATATTCTCAATATCAATTTGTTCACTCTTCTCAAGATCTTTTTGTTTATTCTTCTCGTCCAAGTACTATTTGGAAGGATAGAGACAATAATTCCTTATAATTTCAAAGTATTGTTCTTCATTCAAGTAATAGAGTTACCAAATCTATAGAGATAATTCTTGTTCTACCTTTGCAAATATAGCTAGACCATAGCTAGGCTCATAGGTAAGGAAGTCCCATTCAAGTGAGATAATGAAGAGGAAATGGCTTACCAAGCATTGAGATCCAAGCTGGTAGCTGCACTAGTTTTCTTGTTACACCCAATTGGTCTTAATTTTTTTATGTCCATGTAGACATGGGTGCTTATGCAGTAGGGGTAGTTCTCATAGAGTACACTAAGGAGTAATAGTTGGATAGAACTATTTTCACTAAATTAGAGAAGAACTACAATAGCACTGAGAGGGAAGCCTTGGCAATGATATTTGCTATTTGAAAAGTTTACCATTACTTGCTAGGGATAAAATTCAGTTTAATTACTGATCGCTAACCATTAAGGTATCTATTAAACAAGCCACAAGCAATATGTAGAATGTGGAGGTGGATTCTATTATTCAAGAATTTGATTTCAATGTAGTACATAGGCCAAGCAAGGAGAATATCACAGTTGATCATCTATCTCAGATTAACCAAAAGAACTAGGCCATTGGAGTGCAGGATGAATTCCCTAATGTTGAGCTATTCATTGTTAAAGCACAAGGGTAGTATGATGATATCAAAGATTATATCAATACTGGTAAGTATCCCTATAAAGCTAATTTTGTGAAAAGGAAGAGGTTGCTAATAAAGAGTAGGCCTTTTACATTTATTGAAGGCAAACTATACAAATATTTTAAGAATAATTTACTTAGGAAGTCCATGAAAGAAGAGGCTCCAAGGCACATTATCGAGATGCCACATGAAGAACCAGGTGGTGGGCACCTCCCTAGCCATATTATGAGCCATAGAATCCTAGATGTTGGTTTATGGTGGAAATATTATTAGAGATGAAGAGGAAAGGGCTCAAGCATGTGATATCTATCAAAGATGTGGTCCAATATCCACAAAGCAGAGGCAACATCCATTGGTTGTCTCTACAGCATGGAAACCATTTGAGAAGTGGGGGTTAGATTTTATAGGCCCTATCTATCATACATCCTTTCCAAGACGTGATAAATATTTATTGGTTTCCACTAACTATGCAACACAGTGGGTCGAGGCTATTGCTTCCCTAGATTGCACACCCCAAATAGTTGAGGATTTCTTGTATAACAATAATATTTGCAAGTTTGGTTGTCCACTTGAAATCTGTATTGATCTAGGAACACACTTTGTTAATAAATTTTTGTATGAGGTCTTTAACAAGTACAAGGTTCTCCATTGTACTTCTCGTGCATATTATCCAAGGGCCAATGGACAAGCAGATTCCATAAATAAATTATTGATAGCTCTGCTAAGGAAGGAATGTATGTTAAAACCCACTATCTGGGGCACTCCTTATCTAGGCACACTATGGGCCTACAGGTTGGCATGCAAAGAAGCCATAGGCCACTCTCTCTTTCAACTATTCTATGAAGCAATTCCTATTAAGCCCTTTGAGCTTTTACATAGCTCTCCTTGGATAGAATATGTGCATGTAAGAAAGGAGCATGGGATCTCTACTAGACTATTAGCACTCAACAAATTGGAAGATACATCATCCAATAATAGTTCCAACCCAAATATATGGAGTGGAAGATTGCATGTAAAGTTTAGTCCAGCAAGTTCATCGATTACATCCAAGAAAGATAAAGAGAAGTTTTTTGTTGGTAATAAAACACCTACAAGTTTTGAAGACATTGATGAAGAATCAAGTGGTCCAGAAAAGAGCCTTAATAAGGAACCTGGATTTCCATCTATGAAGGATCTAGGAGTAAGAAAGGCATATGAAGATGATACAAGACCAAGAAGATATGGGAGGATGCGAAATTGAGTGCAACTATTAACATGTGATAGCTACATGGCTCGTCATTGTGCCTACATAACCAAGGTAATACAACATGTTAAACCTTCTTGTTTTAAAGATGCAATTTGAAATGCAGATTGGGAGAAAGCTATGGATGAGGACATGGTTGCACTTTATGGTAATTAAATATGGAAGTTGGTTCCATTGCTGTAAGAAAAAAACCATAATCTACAAGTGGGTTTACAAGGTAAAGCACAATGCTAATGGTAGCATAAGCAGGTATAAAGCACGATTGTTAGCAAAAGTATATGCACAAACATACTGCATTGATTATGAGGAAACTTTTAACCTTGTAGCTAAAATGTATACTATTAGAGCACTTCTTACATTGGCTACATCAAAAGGATGGATTTTTCATTAGATGGACAAGAAGAATACTTTCTTACATGGTGAGTTGCAAGAAGAAGTATACATGGACCAACCATAAGGATATGAGGATTCAAAGCATCTAGAACATGTTTGCAGGTTGAAAAAGATTTTGTATGGGCTTAAACAAGCCCCTCATGCTTGGCATTAAAGGATTGCAAATTATTTAACCTCCATTTGATTTTCTATGATTATACACAAGGAAGCGTGATGATGACATCATGATTGTGGCTATTTGTGTTGACGACTTGATTGTAGGTGATAATGAAGAAAGCATTAAAGAGGCAAAGCAATTCCTTATGTGGAAATTTGGCATAAAAGATCTTGGTGTGTTGCATTATTTTTGGGCATTGAGTTTATACATACGAAATTAGGTATCTGGTTGGAAATATGCCTTGAGGAGGTTGCAAAAGTATGGTATGGTTGATTCTAAGACAATTTCTATGCCATTACATTAAAATTTGAATTTGGGTATTGGATACTATATCACATGAAGCATTGGAATATGCTACCATGTATAGGAAAATTGTGGGAAGTTTGATACATCTCACAATTACAAGGCCTAACCTAAGCTATAATATAGGACTTTAAAGTCAATTTATTCAGGTTCCCATGAGACCACATTTAGATACTTTGAGACATACTCTATGTTATATGAGTGCTACTTCAGATTATGCACTGTTTTATGAAGATGATGGAGAATTGTAGGTTCATGGATACACTATGCAGATTTGGTTGATAATGTTCTAGATAGAAGATCTACTAGTAGATTTTTATTCTCACTTGAGAGTTTTGTTGTTACATGGAGTAGTAAGAAGAAATCCACTCTTGGTTTTTTGAGTATAGAGGCCACATATAAGAGCTAGAGCTATCCATCTCTACCACACCAATTGTATTATCATGATCCATATGAGCTAACTGCACAACATCAACACCAAGGTCCATTTCATGATCTAACCCTGATGGAGTAACATGAAAATGATCTACATGAGAATCCACATCATGCTCTAAAGCATCTAGATGATCATCCAAAGTGTGCTCCACATGAGAATCCATATAATCAATCATGCTCCACATAAGCATCAATTTGACCATCTAAATCATTTCATAGATGTGCATCATGAATATCAGTAGACCTATCTGTAGGTAAACAAAAAGAGACATGATGAATCTCACACTACACATAAGGTTGAACTCCCACTGAGACAAAATTGTCTCTCATATGAAGTACCTATAATGAATACGTGTGCCCTAAAGTATTCTGATGTCGATGCACCAGAGTGCACTCTCCTTCTCGAGAGATCCAATGTTATCCTTGGAGTAGAAAACCGAGCTCTAAGCGCCACACATGGTACTCTGCACAGAGGTTGTAGAGTATGTAGAAAAACATAGTGCACAGGGAGCATGAACACATACTTCTTAGGGGTTACAAATGCGGTTGAACTTCCACTCTATGGCTGACCAGACCACTATATGTTTTATTAAAGAACATATACAAAGAAGTGACTGATGGCCATTTGGCCTTTCACATGGACACTAACGGTAACAATCTCCCACTAAAGGCCAATATGGCCAAAGTAACTAAGGGAGAAAATAAAGAATGATAAAAAATACATGAGTGTAAGTATACAAACTATACCTCCCACTTGATGGGCATGTTACATAGTATACAAGTGATTGTGTAAGATCATGAATCAAGTAACCCCCATCAAGTGACAACAATGTCGAAAGCTATCCTATGGTAGAGCTTTAGTCAAAGCATCTGTAGCATTATCTCGAGTGTGAACCTTCTCAAGAATAATGTGCTCAGTGGGTAAGCAATCTCTAATGAAGTGATACCTCACCTCAATGTGCTTGTTCTTTGCATGATAGACCAGATTCTTAGCCAAAGCAATGGCACTCTAACTATTAAAGAGCAAATGAGGTACATGTTAACGTAAACCCATATCACAAGCAAGACGAGAAAGCCATAATGCTTCCTTACATGCCTCACTTGTTGCAATATACTATGCTTCTGTGGTGGAAACAATTGTACATTCTTAAAGAAGAAATCTCCAAGAGATAGCACCTCCAGCAAATGAAAAATGTACCCTGATGCAAACTTATGATTGTCTACACAACCAGCATAGTCAAAATCAGTGTAACCAATAATGGATGTTTTCTCTCTACCTAAGCATAGTCACTTGTCCTTAGTGCCACTCAGATATCTCAAAATCATCTTGACCACTTCCCAATATTTCTTGCCAGGATTAGACATATATCTACTCACAACTCCCACTGCAAATGCAATGTCTGGTCTCGTAATTACCATAGCATACATGAGACTACCAGTAGCAGATTGATAGGGAATTTTGGTCATGAATTTCTTTTCCGCATCTAATTTGGGGAAATCATCCTTGCTCAATTTCACATATGTGGGTAAAGGTGTACTCAATGCCTTTGCACCCTGCATATTGAGCCTGTGAAGTACTTTGGATATGTAGTCACTTTGAGACAAGTATATGCATCTTTTACTTCTATCATGAGTAATGTGCATGCCAAGACTATGTTTCACATCCCCTAAATCCTTCATATCAAATATCTGACTCAAGTTCCTTTTGAGAATTGACAAGTCATAAGAGGACTTCCCAGCAATCAACATATCATCAACATAAAGTATCATGCATATCAAGCTTCCATCTGAGCATCTCTTTATGTAGAGACAATGATCCTCATTGCTTCAAGAATAGCCTTGAAACTTCATAAAAGCATCAAACTTTTGGTATCATTGTCTAGGGGACTCTTTAAGTCCATACAAGCTCTTCTTGAGCTTAGAAACTAGACTTTCCTTGCCAGGAACTACATAACCCTCTGGTTGTTCCATATAAATCTCATATGTAAGATCTCCATGCAAGAAAGCAATTTTAACATCCATTTGGACTAGCTCTAAGTCCTCCATTGCACGAATCCAAGCAACATAACACGGTAGTCATCTTAACCACTAGAGAGAAGATTTCCTCGAAATCAATACCATGTTGTTGCTTAAAACCCTTTGCAACAAGTTATGCTTTATACTTTGGAGAAGCACTATCTTATGTGAATTTCAGCTTATATACCCATTTACATGGTAAATCTTTCTTGGCCTTTGGAAAAGGTACTAAATCCCAAGTACCATTCTTGTGAATAGAACCCAACTCACTCTTCATGGCATGCTCCCACTTGACATGGTCCTCTATCTGTGTAGCCTCTTTGTAGCAAGAAGGCTCATTGGCATCTGTTAGCATAACAAAATCTAAACCTGGAACATATCTATCAGGCGGATGCGAGACACGTGCAGAGCATCTCAATGGTTACTGAACAGGAATATTTGTAGACTGATCTGATCGGACATTCTCTTAAACATCCCTATGTGTAGCATTTTTATGCATGCTAACTGGGGTAGTATCCTCAAACACCACTCTTCTCACTTCAACCTCCTTAATGGGTTATTTATGCATCTTACACTCATTGAAAATGACATCACTACTTCTGATCACTGATCGTGTTTCAGGATCCCATAAGCGATATCCAAATTGTCCTTCTCGACCATATCCAAGAAAAATGCATTTCTTTGACTTATGGTCCAACTTTTGTCTAAGATTCTTGGGTAGATGAACATATTCTTCACACCCAAAAACTCAAAGATGGTCAAAATATGGTGGCTTCTCTGTCCATAACTCTTGTGCCACTTTTAGACCTTTGGGAGTACTAGGTGAAAGGTTAATCACATGAACTGCAGTCAATACTGCTTCTGTCCAAAAGCCTTGTGAAAGGTTTGCATGATGCAGCATAGAGACTACTCTATCCTATATAGCTCTACTCATCATTTTAGCTACATGATTCTGTAAAGTTGTAAACTCTCTATGAATTCCTCTAGACTAGAAGAAAGGGCTAAATTCATGTGAGGTCTACTCACCCCCATTATCTAAATGTAGAGCTTTGAGCTTAGTTCCTTTTTCAGTCTCAATTGAAGCAACCCATTTTTTAAAAGTAGGGAATACATCATCCTTTGATTTGATAGGATATACCCAAACTTTTCTAGTAGCATCATCTATGAAAGTGACATAGTAAAGAGAACCACCTAATGACCTTGTGGGCATAGGACCACACACATCTGTATGAACAAGATCTAAAGGCTGAATTGAAGAGTCAATGTGCATTCTATGCACATTTTTGGCTTGCTTTCCATATTGATAATGCTCACAAAATGAAAAATCAGAGAAAGATAACACAGGTAAGTAGCCATAACAAGAAAGATTTTCCATTACACTACGAGGTATATGTCCCAAACGACCATGCCAAATACAAGCCGTAGGCTATTCAATAACAACTGACAAGTGCTCGTTTTGTGATACAAAAAAAGGATAAAGTGAGCCAACTTTGCTTCCTTTTGCAATAACCATATTGCCCTTCGATATGCAAAAGGACTGAGCATAGAAGACCACCTTGTAACCATGGTCATCAAGTTGACCAACTAACATCAAAGTGTGTGATAACTAAGGTACATGGCGTACATTATGCATAGTAAATTTTGAACCATCAATGAACTGCACAACCAAATCTCCAATCTCCACAACATCACACGGGTAAGAGTCACCAAGTCTCACGATACCAACAGACTTTGCTGCATAATTAGAGAACCATTCTTTGTGTGTTGTCACATGGAAAGAAGCACCATAATCTAGCAACCACGTGTAGGAAAGAGAATCAGCCATAAGAGCCTTAGTTGACATAGTACTATCAAGTGTCAACACATCAGTATCATCAAAAATAGCATTAATTTCTTCAATATTCGCAACCGAAGTAGATGGTGCAAGTAACTATTTAACATGCCCATTAACATTATGTTATTTACCTTTAGCATTCTTTAATGCATAATAGTCTTTCTTCATGTGTCCTTTCTTATGACAATAATGGCATTCGATATCCCTCTTCCTTGATTTACTTCTACTCTTATTCCTTTGACCATTCTTTTCCTTGTTCTTGCTCCTGCCATGTTGCTAATTCTTTCCTTGGTAAGAACATTATATGCATCTCCACTCTAAGTACTAGCCATAGATTTTCTATGAATCTCCTCACTCAAGAGTGCTCCACATATGTCATCATAGACTAGTTTACCACCAGGTGCACTATGGCTAATAGCTATGCAAAATATATCCCATGATGATGGCAAGGTGCACAACAACAAGACTGCTTTCATCTCATTATCCATATCCATTTTTTGAGCATGTAACTGGGTAAATATAGCATCAAACTCGTTTAGATGAGCAACAACACTATCTATGTCCTTCATGCAAAGGTCACATAACTTTCTCATCAGATACACTTTATTTGATGTCGTCTCTTTTTCATATGTATTGCATAACTTCTTCCAAAGCTACTCTGCACTTTCACAATCTAATATTGTAAAGTAAACATTATTGCCCGGTGCAATCCAATGGTAGACTTGTCCATTTCATCTAACTCACCCAATCATCTTCATCCATGTTAGCAGGCTCCTTTGAGATTCCATTAACTGGCTTCCATTGCCTCCTTTGAATCAGCACATCTTGAGTCTAATTCTTCCATAGGGCAAAGTTTGTGCCATCAAATTTTTGGATCTCAAAATGGTCTTTGCCCTGCAAGTTATAGCTCCTACTCAGAACACTAGCACTAGAGCCTGATCCACCAGACGTGGGTGAGACCTCTGATGCCATGATGGTAGATAACTAAATAGACTGGTGATGGAGCTAGAAGAGTCCAAACACCACTAAGGCTCAAAGAAGGATGACCAAGTGCCAGATTTTGGGAGAGAATTCAGCAATCTTCCTAGAAAAATGAATTAATGATCAATAATGACCAACTAGAATGATTATGTGAGAATAAATGTGCTCACCGCAATGTATCAAGGAGTAAATCGACCACTATATAGTTGACAAAACCAAAAAATTTAGGAAAATTTTGCCAAAGTATCCTCTGCAAAATGAGCATATGACTAGTGTGAAAATCTCATAAAACTGCAAGTACTAACATGTTTACCTGCATAGTGAATCACTGACTCCACTACATATAATCAGATACCCGAAAGAAGCCAACTAGGCTTATCAAGAAACTATGAACAACTATCATACATCTTCTATGGGGAGGTTGGGTAATAGAAGAGACCCCGACATTTGAGTGTCTCCCAGTTAAGAAAACCTCACCACGAACCTCTTTATCAAACATAAAAGGCTTTATGCAAAAACGTAACCGCTATATCAATGACCACATGGAATTACATAAGCAATATCCATAGAAGCATACATAGTCTATATGTGCTCAATATATGCAGTAAAATGACACTGAAAGGCTGAATGCACAACCCAAAAACTAGCCAACAACACCTGCAAGTGTCTGTCAACTCTGTTGTTTAGGTCCAAAAACCTGCATAAATTTGTAGTGGCTACTCCCACCACAACTGAAAAGCTTTCGAGAAACCTATAGTTTTATGAGTGTGGTAGAAAACACGAACCCAAAGGTGAATAATTATTTTTGGAGAATTACAAAGAACACTCTTCTTGATGTTCTTGAACCTGTGTGAAGAGAGCTATGCACAAAAGTACTCCAAAATGGCTCCAAAAATCACCCCAAAAGGCTTTGAAAGCAAAGAATGAAGCTTTGAGGGACCAAAACATGTTCAGGGTAATGTTAACCTTAGTCTTTTTCCTTCGTTAGACATCACAAGAGTGTATCTTAGTGGCAAGAGATTTCCACGGTTAAGCGAGCTCCGAGGGGAACAGTACTAGGATGGATGACCTCCCGGGAAGTACCGAGAACCTCTATCTTCCTTGATCATTGAGGTCCTCCCTCACGCATAGCCAACGGCACCAATGGTGACTTCTGTGACTCGAATGACAAGGTATGCCAAGTTCTATGCCTTGGTTTCCGTCTTAGTTATAAGCCTTGGAGAAAGCATTGGGTGGGCAGGTGGGTGCTCACTTCGCGCACACAAAAGGAACAAAGCTTTTGCATCAAAATGCTTTGTTACCACTGAATTATTTTGATGGTGATGCACCACAGTGCATTCTCCTTCTTGAGAGCTCCACGACGATATCCTCATAGTAGAAAACTGAGCTCCAAGTGCCGCACATGGTACTCTGCACAGAGGCTGCAGAATATGCAAAAAAAACACACTACACAGGGAGCACGACCATAGACTTCTTCGGGGTTACAAATACAATCGAACTTCCAATCTATGGCTGACCAAGCCACTATATGTTTTATTAAAGAGCATATACAAAGAAGTGTTTAGTGGTCATTTGGACTTTCACATGGACACTAACAGTAACATGCCCAATCCTAACACCTCTCACAAGTCTAAGTTGTCCCAACTGTAATTAAAAAGATTCTCATCAAGGAGTGCATAACATCTGATCTCTTGTAATTGGCTAACTGAAATCAAGCTCATAAGGAATGAAAGCACATAACATACATATCTGAGTATAAATTATTCTCCACTAAGTAGCATAAGGCATACATCTCTTGCACCCTCAATGTCATATATCGTACCATCATGTATGTATACACGTCCATGACTCTCATCTAAGAATCGGAAAAACCACTCACCAACTAGAGTAACATGAAGAGTGGAGGGCGATATGTGTGCCATCTAATGAACAAGGAATCCTAATATGAATCATAAGAGAAAGTGATATCATCATCATCTATATAGTCAATCATCATAGGATCTTTTGAAACCACTACCTGAAGTGTATCATGTGCATATCTCTTACATCTTTGTCACATCCTCTTGAAGCAACATTGTCTAGTATGATTCTCATGGCCACAGTACCAACATTAAATCTATAAATGCAATCTATGTCTCGCATGAGTCAGTTGACTCCCAAACATCTCATGCAATCTCTACCAAAATGCTCTAATCTTCTCATACATCACATAATTGTATATATAATCCATAACTTATCACCGGATAGTGGATCTATTCAATGTATTTATATCCATCCATATATGATCCGACATGTCACGAGCCCTCTATGCATCTCTATACACATACATGTGTAACTCTGCACAAACCAATATATGCCATATCTGAGATTTCCACCTCAAAAAGTCAATACCATCAAACTAAGACGATACCATGTTGGCATTCCAAGAGACTAACAATGTAACCAGAGACTAGACAAAATACTATATCAACAATAGGATCACACGTGCATATTCATATGCATAACTCATACGATAAATGCCTCATTGGTAAAGAGCTCTTGTGAACTACCTGTCCCATAACCATACATCTTGCATACCATGAGCATAAACCTTCTCACCAATTCTCTAAAATTATCATAAGATGTCCTACGAAAAATCTAGCAAAGTATCCCTTGTAAACTGAGCGATCAAGACAAGGTAACCAATAGCAAAAGAAGAATGGATAACCTATTACCACCTGTCTTTGATCCAACCAAAGATAATGGTAAATATAAATGCCAAAAGTCGATGGCAATACATGTGAGTACAATGGCAATACATCTCCCACTCAAGAACGAATGATCTCAAATCAAAGATGAAATGGCATAACCTGAAATCAGTACCACAATGTCATCATACATCTTAAGACTTGACATAACCCGCTCTACTCTCATATGGAGGAGCATCCGCATAAATCATGCATAGTCAATGCCCTCAAGCTCTAAACCAAGAGCTCAATACCAAAAAATCTCTCTCATGGAAATTCCAAATCAAATTGAACCTCCATAAGCAATTAAGGTTCCTTTGATGAAAATATGTTGCTATGTATTTTGCTATTTCAGTGCTCCTAAGTTTTGAATTTGAAATTTTTCCCTTCATAAAACTCGAAGAAATATTTGTTGCCTATGTAATGACATTTGAAACACCTTGATGAAAGGTGCATACCTCAAGATAGAAACAAAATACACATCTATTATCATTTTCATCTTCAATTATTGCATTATTTCTCTATATTTTGTAGTTTCGACGACCTAGAGCTTTTAACCTAGACTTGTGCTCCTTCACATTTGTAGATGCTTCGCTGAGCTATGCATAGCAATTCAAATCACTTCAATCCAACTTGTAGAACTCAAATTGTTTCCAAAATTTTGACGTGTTATCAAAGTGTTTATAGATCCAAATTCTACATCACTCTAAGTTTTTCAAATTTTCGATAAGGTAAAACTTCGAAAAAGATATTATGCCCTTCCTTAAACTTTTAATTCTCTTCACAGACTATGGAGACAACTTTAAATTATCTTAATCCGAGCTTTCTAGTTGGAGTTGCAATCAACTGTCAAGAAGATGTTGATGTGCAAATTCACCTTTTTACCCTAATCTTCCATTGAAACTCTTTGCACTTCCGCCTTCAACATGCTCTGATAGCAATTAATGCCTTTGGTGGGCTAAACAAAAGGAGCAAGGAGTAGATGGAAGAAGAGAGAGTAGAAGAGAGACACACACTTATATAGGAATCTCAAAACCCAAATAATGATCTTTTGAGGCAATGCTCTATAAAAGATATATGTATGTGAACATAAGGAAAGGGTTACATGACCCTTACATCCCTAGTAATTCAACTCACAAAAATCTTTGGGATAAATACTAACAACAAAAGCATCATTATTTAAATACATAAAATCTTGAAAAGAAGTAAAATCAAGAACAAATAGATC
>CM035418.1:143631783-143641783 GCA_020310875.1 Ceratopteris richardii | reverse complement strand
AAGAACAGATACCCGCTACCACTTATATCAGAGCTCTTGGAACGCCTTGGAAAAGCAAAATTCTTCACAAAGAGCGATCTTCGAGGAGCTTACAACCTTGTCACGATCAAAGAAGGAGACGAATGGAAGACAGCATTTCGAACAAGGTATGGTCATTTTGAATATGTAGTTATGCCATTCGGTCTTACAATGCTCCAGCTGTCTTCCAACATATGATGAATGATATCTTTTGAGAATATTTAGATGATTTTGTTGTAATATACCTTGACGATATCTTGATATTCTCCAAAAATCTAGAGGATCATGAATGTCATGTAAAGATAGTCCTAGAGAAATTAAGAGAAAAAGGATTATATGCAAAATTGGAGAAGTGCTCTTTCCATAAGACAGAAGTGGAATTTTTAGGGTACATTGTATCAGATAAAGGAATTTTTTTGGACCCTAAGAAGATTCAAACAATCCTTGATTGGCAACCCCCTTCATGTGTTCGAGAGGTACAATGTTTTCTGGGATTTGCCAACTTCTATAGGATATTCATTAGAGATTACTCCAAGATAGTGACACCTCTTACCAAGCTTACAGGGAACTCCAAATTCTCATGGACCGAAGAAGAAGAAAAAGCATTTCAGACCTTGAAATCAGCATTCACTACTGCTCCAATTCTAGTTCATCCTGATTCTAGTAAGCCCTTCTTCCTAGAGACAGATGCATCAGACTTTGCCCTAGGAGCCATTCTTTCTCAATACGGAGATGAGGGACACCTACATCCAGATGCATATCATTCAAGGAAATTTTCTCCTCCAGAAATTAATTATGAAATTCATGACAAAGAACTTCTTGCCATAGTGGACGCCTTTGATACCTGGTGCCATCATCTAGAAGGAGAAGCTCATAAAGTTATCGTGCCTACATACTGTTGAGCTGAGGAGATGTGCTCAAGTGATGCAGCAGCTGTGGTAATACCCCCCTTGGCTGAGTAGAAGGGCTGGAGGTGCAAGGAGCAGCCCACGCAGCAGATAGACAGAGATGGAGAGAGAGAAATTCGAATTTGGAGAGAGGCAGCTTGTTTGGGGGCTTCACTAAAGAAAGAAGTGAGCCCTAAGTTTATTTGAGTTCACTTTTATAGGACCTGGCCAAGTTCACATTCAACTTGGCCAAAAGAATAAATAATGAGTACATTAAGCCTTATAAAAGGCCTATACAAATGTGTACAAATAAGGGGGTCATTTAGGACCTTTACCCCAACAACCTCCCACTTAAAGGCATAAATGACGCCTTTAAGCTACGTGACTCCCACCATCTGTATACATAGCTCATGTTGTGCTTTAGACAAACACTTAGTGAGAACATCTGCAGGATTCTGTGATGTATGAACCTTAACAAGTGTGATAAGGCTATCCTCAAGCACTTCTCGAATGAAGTGATATCGCACATCAATATGCTTAGTGCGTGCATGAGACATGGCATTCTTTGCCAAACATATGGCACTCTGGCTATCACAGCCAAGCATAGGTGCCTTGTTTGACAAGCCAAACTCACTGCATAATCGTGCCAGCGATATGGCTTCCTTGGAAGCCTCAGTGGCTGAAATGTATTCAGCCTCTGTAGTGGACAAAGCAACAATCTTTTGCAGCCTTGAGCACCATGAAACAGCACCTCCTGCAAGAGTGAATATGTATCCACTTGTGGATTTACGTGTATCCACATCACCAGCCATGTCAGAGTCAGAAAAGCCTTTCAGCTCCAATGGGTCTTTGCCATAGCAAATGCATTTATTTTTGGTCCCCTTTAAGTACCTCAAAATGGACTTTATTGCTTTCCAATGAGCTTTGCCTGGATTGGCCATAAACCGGCTCACAACTCCCACTGAATGGGCAATGTCCGGCCTAGTTGCAACCATAGCATACATAAGTGAGCCACAAGCTGAAGCATAAGGCACATTTTGCATGTCATTGATTGCTTCTTGTGTTTTGGGACAATCTTCCTTGGAAACTTTAACATATGGCTGCAATGGCACTCCAAGAGGCTTTGCATCAGCCATGTTAAATCTATCCAGCACCTTTTCAACGTATTTTTCCTGCGACAAATACAATATGTGCTGGTCCCTTTGTCTTCTAATCCTCACTCCAAGGACATGCTCTGCTGCCCCAAGGTCTTTCATTGAGAAAGCAGATTTCAGCTGCTGTTTAAGAGCATCAATGGTGTCTCTTTTCTTACCAGCAATCAGCATATCGTCAACATATAGGACAAGAATAATAGGGCTGCCATCTACATCAGTTTTCGTATACAAACAGTGATCAGCATGGCTTCTTTTATACCCTTGTTTGAGCATGAAAGCATCAAACTTCTTGTACCATTGTCTAGAAGCTTGTTTCAGCCCATACAAGCTTCTATTGAGCTTACATACCAAATGTTCCTTTCCAAGAATAACAAACCCCTCTGGCTGTTTCATGTAAAGCTCTTCATCAACATCACCATGCAAGAAAGCTGTATGTACATCCATTTGGTCTAATTCCAAATCAAGCGCAGCTACTATTGCAAATAACACTCGCAAAGTGGTCATCTTCACCACAGGAGAGAATACTTCTTGGAAATCTATGCCTTTGGTCTGGGCATATCCCTTTGCAACCAGCCTTGCTTTGTACTTGGGTTTTCCATCAACTGTTTTGATTTTATACACCCATTTGTTAGGAATGGCTTTCCTTTCTTTGGGTAATTCAACCAAATCCCAAGTATCATTAGCATGCAAAGCTTTAATCTCTTCCTGCATAGCAAGCTCCCACTTGCTGCTGTGTTCACATGCCTTTGCCTCTTTGTATGTGAGAGGCTCACCTTCATCTGTCAACAAAATGTAATGCAATGAAGGATCAAATCTACTCACATTCCTTCTAAGACGAGTAGATCTTCTCACCCAACGATCCACATTGTCAGGCAATGGTTCTACATCAAGTGGTATGATCAAATCATTATTATTATGCTGCTGTCCATTGTTTCCAGCACCATTTTCAGCATTATTATTCGGCTGCATATGCCCTTCAGGAGCCTCATTTTGCTGTCCAACATCTTCTGGCTCAAAAACCACTGGATCGTCAACATTTTCAATCCTTTGTTGTGCATCCTGAGGGTCAAAATTGGACCTAACAGGTGGCTGGTCATGCTGAAATCTTACCCTTTTATGGTTATCTTTTGAGGCACAATTGTTTTGAAGCATCCTTGCCTCATTAAAAACAACATCCCGGCTGCGTACGACCTTCTTGAGCTGAGGTATCCAAATCCTGTAGCCCATTTCACCTTCTTCACCATATCCCATGAAGAGGCCTTTAATGGACTTAGCATCAAGCTTGTTTCTCAGCTCATGCCTTATATGCACAAACGCCTCGCAGCCAAAGACACGTAAGTGATCATATGAAGCAGGTTTGCCAGACCAAACCTCTTCAGAGATGTCACCTTTTAAAGACATGTGAGGGGATCTATTGCACACATGTACTGCAGTTTTGAGTGCCTCTCCCCAAAATCCATGAGGGAGATTAGCTGTGGACAGCATGCATCTCACCCTCTCACAAAGTGTCCTATTGTAACGTTCAGCCACACCATTAGAAGAGGGGCTGTATGGAACAGTAAGCTCCCTCTTAATGCCCAAATTTTCACAAAATTTCTGAAATTCAGCACTTGTATACTCACCACCATTGTTCGTACGCAAGCATTTCAGCTTTCTACCTGTTTGGGTGGTCACAAATGCATGAAAACGCTTAAACGCAGCAAATGCTTCATCCTTTGATTTAAGCAATTGAACCCAAATTTTTCTAGAAAAATCATCAACAAAAGAGATGAAATATAAAGCACCCCCCATAGATTTGGTGGGCATGCTACATACATCAGAATGAACAAGATCAAGTACACAAGACTTACGAGACACACCAGAATAAAAGGAACGTTTTACTTGCTTTCCATATTGACATTCATTACAAAAGTCAAGCTTTGTGCCTTTAGCATCAAGCTTCTTTAAGTTACAAAGCCTAGTGAGACCCTTTTGGCTCATATGGCCAAGTCTCTTATGCCACAACTCCATATGGGAGTGAACTTCAGCCAAAGCAATGAACTTGCCAGATAAAGCCTTTCCATGCAAGCAATAGAGAGTTCCCTTCTTTGTGCCTTTCACAATCAGCCTTGAACCTTTAGTCATTTTCCATGATCCTTTCTCAAAGAGAATGCTATAACCATGCAAATCCATTTGACCCATAGAAAGCAAGCTCTTCTTGATCCCTGGTACATAACGCACATTATGCAAGACCAGCTCATTAGTGCCATTTGTAGCGAAATGCACTGTGCCAATACCCTCAATGGAACATGCATGATTGTTTCCAAGGTATACATGGCCATGGCTGCCTGCAATAAAAGTAGAAAAACACTCCTTGATAGGAGTCACATGGAATGAAGCACCAGAATCTACTATCCAAGTCTGGGCCAATGCATCATTGACGGTCAGCAAAGCATCTATGACATCACTCTTAGTGATTGACATGTCCTGTGCATGAACATTTAGCGAAGGATCAAATGCATGAGTGTCATCAGCTGAGAAAGTTGCGCATAAAATGTCCTCTGCATCTGACAGCTCCTCTATGACTACACTAGAAGCCACATTGGCCTTCTCCTTGTCCTTTTGGCTGTCCTGTGCATCAGTCTTGTCTTCTTTCCTGTCCTTCTTCTTATCTCCAGAATTCTTCTTCCTATCAAGCTCTGCTTTGTAAAGCGGCAATCGGGTTTCTTGTGACCTTTCCTGCCACACTGATAGCATGTCACATCATTGCTTTTGCCTTTGCTTCTATTCCCCCTTTCCCTGCTTTTACTCTTATTCCTCTGTGCATAATTACTCTTCTTATATGTCCTGCCTCTAACCATGTTGGCTGAGCTGCCTCCTTCTCCACCTGCTTTTCTCCTGATCTCTTCATTAAGAATAGAACCCCTAACACCATCAAAAGTCAAGTTGGGGTTATTGGACAATGAGACTACCAATGTCTCCCAAGAGTCAGGCAATGTCATAAGCAAGAAAATGGCTTTAAGCTTATCATCGAAAGGAGGCATTCCTGAGTCATGCAACTGTGACAAAGTACCTGTAAACGATGACAAGTGTTCAGCTGCACTCTTGGACTCATCAAGCTGCATGCCAACAAGCTTCCGCATCAGGTGTACTTGGTTAACAGGCGTAGTATTTTCATACGTCGCCTTGAGTTTTGCCCATAACTCAAAAGCAATGGTCAAACCTTTGAGATCTACTAGAATCTCATCGGATACAGCCATCTTAATGTATATAATGGCCTTCTTGTTCAAAGTAAACCATGCATCTTCTGACATGTCCTCTGGTTTCTCTGCCTCCAATGCCCTGTCACAATCTTTCAAGAAGAGGATTCCCTGAATTCTCTCCTTCCATAAGTCAAAACCTGTTCCCTCAAACCGTCGAATCTCAAATAGATTCTTCACATCTGAAGAGGATGACGCCATAGTTGCACAATGAAAAAACCTACTGGAATTTTGGGCAAATGCACCAAAATCAAAGTGAAGCCTCCAAAAATGATGCACTACAACTCCAAACGGTCACAGGAGCAATTTGGGACAAAAATGGGGTGATTCTGGGCACAAAACTGATCTCTGAATTTTCTGCGCAGAGAATTTCAGAAACTCAATTTATGCTCAAAAACAACTAATTTTGTTGTTTTTAACCTCAAAGAATGTACATAAGGCTAATACTCAGCCTTTAGATGCATGTAGGAGCAAAAGCCCCAATTTTTGCCACTGTTTTACAAGAAATTATGGCAAGAAATTACTCCACAACTTCTCATACATAGGTCAATTTTGCTGAAACTATAGAAATTACAGCAAAATGTATCTCCCACTATGTGTGCTAAGCCAGTTGAGAGTGAAAAACTCAGAAATTTGCTGGAAAATCTGATATTTTGCTGAAAAACACCTGTTCTTGCTGGAAACTTTGAGATTTTGCTGAAAAACACCTGTTCTTCGCCATAAAATCAGAGAAAAATCACTTTCTTCGCGACAAAAAACTGGAACATCACTGAAAATGATGGTACAGCAGATTTTGGACCCTTTCTTCGCGATGAAACTTGATGATTTTGCCAAATGGTGAGTGTATGCTGCTGTAGAGAACCTGCGCAGCAGATTTGAGGCCCAATATGAGCTCTGATACCAGTTGTTGAGCTGAGGAGATGTGCTCAGGTGATGCAGCAGCTGTGGTAATACTCCCCTTGGCTGAGTAGAAGGGCTGGAGGTGCAAGGAGCAGCCCACGCAGCAGATAGACAGAGATGGAGAGAGAGAAATTCGAATTTGGAGAGAGGCAGCTTGTTTGGGGGCTTCACTAAAGAAAGAAGTGAGCCCTAAGTTTATTTGAGTTCACTTTTATAGGACTTGGCCAAGTTCACATTGAACTTGGCCAAAAGAATAAATAATGAGTACATTAAGCCTTATAAAAGGCCTATACAAATGTGTACAAATAAGGGGGTCATTTAGGACCTTTACCCCAACACAGACCACAAGAACCTAGAGTATTTTATGACCACCCACATCCTCAACAGAAGCCAATCTCGATGGAGTAACTTTTTATCCAAGTTCAACTTTGTCATCACATATCGTCCAGGACGGCAACAATGTCAGTCAGATGCCTTGTCAAGAAGATCTTACCTTGCACCAAAGAAGGGTGAAGAGGCCTTTGATCAACAGGAGAGCGTATTACTCAAGCCTGAGCATCTCCAGTTAGCAGCTATCTCTTCAAGCCATCATGAAGATTCAGCCTTGAATCATTTGATCCGTGAGACTCTACCACGAGATGAATTGTTTTGTAACATTAAGCAAAAAACTCAAGAAGGAAGAATTCAAGAAGTAAATGAATTCCAAGAGAAGGATGGGTTACTATTCTATAAGAACCTATTGTACGTTCCTCCTAGGATCCAAGTACTTCAACAACGTCATGACAACCTTGCAGCATGACATTTTGGAGTGAATAAAACAATAGAACTTATATCAAGGGATTTTTGGTGGCCTCAAATGTGGAAGGAAGTCAAAGAATATATCCGAACTTGTGACACTTGCAATAGATCTAAAGTACCACGACATAAACCTCATGGCCTCTTGCAGCCTTTACCTATTCCAGAAAGGCCATGGGCTTCATTATCTATGGACTTCATCACAGACCTGCCAAAGTCAGACAAATATGATGCCATTCTTGTTATAGTGGATAGATTTACAAAGATAGCACACTTCATTCCAACTACCAAGGCAATCACAGGTGCAGCCACTGCTAGGCTTTTCCTGAGATACATCTTTAGGCTTCATGGATTGCCTGATGATATTGTCAGTGATCGAGGTCCGCAATTCATATCCAGCTTTTGGAATAGTCTTTGCAAGTTCCTTGGTGTTCAAGTTAAACTATCTACAGCCAATCATCCACAGACTGATGGACAGACAGAATGGGTGAATCAAGTCCTAGAACAATATCTCCGTTGCACCATCAACTATCATCAGAATGATTGGTTTGAGCTTTTACCCTTTGCAGAGTTTGCCTATAACAATAGTGTTCATACATCTACCACGCAGACTCCCTTCTTTGCAAATTATGGACAACATCCAAGGATGGACATACAACTCGCAAATCATGTCAAGAACCCAGCTGCCAGAGACAAGGCTCAGTACCTCATGGAAATTCACAAAGAACTCAAGGAAGAGATCCATAAAGCTCAAGAACATTATAAGTACTATGCAGATCAACATCATGTTCAAAATCCATCGTATCAAATTGGGGATAAAGTATGGTTACTCAGAAACAATTTACAAACTTCAAGGCCCTGTGCAAAGTTAGATCATCAAAGATTTGGTCCATTCACCATCTTGGCCAAGATCAATCCAGTCACCTTCAAGCTCCAGCTACCAAGCACCATGAGAGTACATCTAGTTTTCCATGTATCCATGTTGGAACCATATCAGATTTCATCATTGAGGGGGGAGAGACCTAGTCCTTCACCACCTATCGAGATTGATGATCATGAAGAATTTGAAGTTGAGCATGTCCTAGATTCCAGAATATCCCGAGGAGGATTGGAATACCTTATTCATTGGAAAGGATATGACATCAGTGATCGTACTTGGGAACCTGCAGAAAACCTTCAGAGAGTACCAATTAAGGTTCAAGAATCCCATAAGAGAAATCCAATGAAACCGAGACCAGATAACATGACCGCTCCTCGTGGAACTCGTCGCTTGAGGGGGAGGTGATGTCACGGACAAAGAAAACCATCCTGAACCTTAATCCCATGTGAATCCTATATCTCATGATTGGTTCAGAATTAGGAGAAACCAATGCTTCCATTGCATCCGGAGCATGCCAAAACCCTAAGATCGACCGTCTACTTGCCTCATTCGGATATCCAAAGCTCATGTTTCAAATTGATGATATCATCGATGACATCATCAATTCGTAACCGCCATTCATGAACCGCCCTTGAAAACCTATATAAGGAGGGGTTGGTCACATTCAGTCTTGCCAATACCAGTCTTGGGAGCTCAAGGAGTCGTGACCACCAAGTAAGTATTCTCCAAGTTCCAATTCCAGTTCTTGTCTTGTTCCTTGTTCTAGTCTTGTCTAGTCTAGTTCTTGGACATCCTGTCTTGTCCTCTTGTAATCTTGTAGTACTAGATATTGTCAAGTTCTTTCTTGTATTCAGTTCATCTCCCAGAAGGGAGTTCTTGTAATCCAGACATCTTGTCTCGTACTTACGATCTCGAGTTGTGGGATCTCCTGTATCATCTCTATCTTGTCTAGTCTAGTTCTTGGACATCATGTCTTGTCCTCTTGTAATCTTGTAGTACGAGATCTTGTCAAGTTCTTTCTTGTATTTAGTTCATCTCCCAGAAGGGAGTTCTTGTAATCCAGACATCTTGTCTCGTACTAACGATCTTGAGTTGTGGGATCTCCTCTATCATCTCTGGTCCAGTTTTTCATACCTATTGGTCTCGGGTTGTGGGACATCTTGTATCAGCTACATTTTCTTGTATTATTTTCCCTACGGGGGTGTTCTTGTAATCACAAGTGTATTTCGGAAATCTTGTCTACTCTAGTCAGAGAGCACAATCTAGTGCTCCCCTCACACACACACACACATATACATATACATACATATATATATATATATATATATATATATATATATATATATATATATATATATATATATGTGTGTGTGTGTGTGTGTGTGTGTGTGTGTGTATATATATATATATATATATATATATATATATATATATATATATATATATATATATATATATATATATATATATATATATATACACACACACACACACACACACACATATATATATATATATATATATATATATATATATATATATATATATATATATATATATATATATATATAAACATGTGTGTATATATATGTATGTATGTATATATGTATGTATATGTATCTCTCTCTGTGCTCATGGGAAAGGTATGGCTGCTCTATTCTATGTGATGGCTGGTCAAACACGAGGAAGAGGAATGTTTACAACATTCTTCTCTACTCATGCAAGGGCACAATGTTCTTACGTGCCATACCTGCACATGCACCTCGCACAGTGGTTACTGGCCAATTCATATTTTCACATGCTCAAAAAGCCATTGAGGATGTGGGGAGTGAAAATGTGGTGCAAGTTGTGACCGACAATGGGGCTAACTGTGTGTTCATGGGGCGTATGGTTGAGGATATATATCCCAAAATCAAATGGACACCTTGTGCATCACATAGCTTAGATCTACTCATGGAAGACATAGGGGGAATTCCATGGGTAAGAACCATCCTAGATAAAGCCAAACTTATAGTGAAGTTTGTCACTAACCACCCTAAAGTCCTCAACATTTTCCGCGCTCACTCCTCCTTAGATTTCCAAAAACCTTCTCTCACCCGTTTTTGTTACATGTACATAGTCGTTGAT
>CM035418.1:143469283-143626783 GCA_020310875.1 Ceratopteris richardii | reverse complement strand
CAAGCAAAGGATATTGTTAAAATATGTGCTCCTATTTTGAAAGTCTTGCGCTTGGCTGATAGAGAAGGGGCCACTATGGGTCTCATTTATGAACTTACAGATAGAATGATTGAGAGTATTTCATCTATAGAGAGCATTGATTCAGCAAGACTTGAAGAAGTTAAAAATGTGTGTGTTGAAAGGTGGAATATGTTACATTCACCTCTTCATGCAGCAGCATATATGCTTCACCCTATTTGGAGGAGTAAATCTCCACAGTTGGATCCAGAGGTGCATTCAGGTTGGATTGATCTCATTGAAAGATATACATGTGGTGATATAAAAAATCAAGGAGTCTTAATTGATGAAATGGACATGTATAGGTCTATGGAAGGTTTATTTGCACGGCCTATTGCAAAAGATGAAAGTAGAATGCATAATGCTGTGAAATGGTGGGAATCATTTGGGGCAAGTGTACCCAATTTGCAGAAATTGGCTCTTCGTGTGCTTTCTCAAGGGTCTTGTGCTTCCCCTTGTGAAAGGAATTGGAGTACCTTTTCTTTGATACATACAAAGAGGAGAAATAAATTGCAGCCAAGAAACGTTGAAAAGCTGGTGTATATTCATACAAATTTACGTCTTGTATGCAAAATCAAGGAAAGAGGATTTCAAAAAATGGAAGTGACATTAGAAATGATAGAGAAAGAAGAGGATGATAGAAGACTTCTTGCATTGCAAGAAGAACATGATGGTGAGATCCCTTCTTCATCTTCTTACACCACTGTGGAGAGCCATGCACATGAGGATATTGTTGATGAGGAGGATGTTGCTCTTGATGATGGTGGTGATGATGATGATGATGATGATGATGATGATGATGATGCATCACTATAGTTTGTGTTATGATTTATGACTTTCCTATGAGTCTATGACATTATGCATATCATATATGCGATGTACTCAGTGCACGGTACACTATACAGTGCATGGTTTTTGGTATTTACTACTCTATTCAGCATATATAGCATGATTTTGGTATTGCTAATGATATCTTTTTTTTATTACTGTTTTTGTTTAAGTTTTTTTGTCAAAAATTTTGGCGGCGTCAGATAACGTCAGAAACGTTTTTCCTTACCCGTCAGACGTCGGGTAAACGTCAGACGTCAGAAGTCAGAAACCCGTCAGAAACAACTATGCATACATATATACATACATACATACATAGATATATATACATACATACATACATACATACGTACATACATACATACATATTATATTTATATTTTTGTCTTTGTTTTCTCAATGTCTCTATGTTGATTGTGGCCTAAAAACAAGACACACACATACACATACACAAATATACATACACATACATACATACATACACACATGTATATATATATATATATATATATATATATATATATATATATATATATATATATATATATATATATATATATATATATATATATATGTGTATAAAATACATATACATACACACACATACATACACACACACAATATATATATATATATATATATATATATATATATATATATATATATATATATATATATATATATATATACATATATATATATATATACATATATATATATATATATGTATATATGTATATATGTATATGTATATATATATATATATATATATATATATATATATATATATATATATATATATATATATATATATATATATATATATATATATATTTATATATATATGTGTGTGTGTATGTATGTATGTATGTGTTATATATATATATATATATATATATATATATATATATATATATATATATGTGTGTGTGTGTGTGTGTGTGTATGTATGTGTGTGTGTATGTATATGTGTGTATGTGTATGTGGTATCTTGTTTTTAGGCCACAATCAATATAGAGACATTGAGAAAAGAGAGACAAGATGAAGAATATTCAGGACATGAGAGAGACGTAGGGAGCTATGTATCATGGACATTGAGAAAACAGAGACAAGATGAAGAATATTCAGCAAATGAGAAAGACGTAGGGAGCTATGTATCATGGACAAAGGAAACCATCCTTAACCTCAAATTCCATGTGACTTTCTATGTCTCATGATTGGTTAAAAGTTTGGAGAAACTAATGCTTCAATTGCATCCGGCTGGCACGTGCCAAAACCCTTACATCGGCTATCTGTTTGATTGAATCTGACACCTGGAGGTCTTGATTCGGCTTGATGACATTATCAATTCGTAATTGTCATTAATGCACCACCATTGGAAACCTATATAAGGAGGGGTTTGCCAAATTTATATTCAGCCTTGCCGATGTCAATCTTGGGAGCTCAAGGAGTCACGATCTCCAAGTACTCTCTAAGTTCAAATTCGAGTTCTAGTCTTGTCCTTTGTTCTAGTCTTGTTTAGTGTTGTATCTTGGACATCTTGTCATGTCCTGTTGCAATCTCGTAGTAGGAGATCCTTTTCAGTTATTTCTTATAGCTAGTTCATCTCCCTGAAAGGAGTTCCTGTAATCCAAATATCTTGTTTCATACCTACGATCCCCGGTTGTGGGATCTCCTATATCATCTCTAGTCGAGTTATCCATACCCATCAGTCCCGAGTTGTGGGACTTCTTGTATGAGTTACATATTCTTGTATTATTTCCCTATAGGGTGATCTTGTAATCATAAGTAATATTCCGAAATCTTGTCTAGTCTAGACAGAGAGCACAATCTAGTGCTTCCCTAACACTACGCTCCAAATATAGACTATAGTCCCGAGTTATCCATACCTATATCATCTCTATTCGAGTTATCCATACATATCAATCCCGAGTATCATCTCTTGTATTATAGTTAAGTTCTCCATACATATCCATTCCGAGTATCATCTCTTGTATCATCTCTCGTATCATCTCTTGTATTATCTTGTGTATATCTCTTGTATATCTCTTGTATATCTCTTGTATCATCTCTTGTATATCTCTTGTATCATCTCGAGTCGAGTTATCCATACCTATTAGTCCCCAGTTGTGGGACTTCTTGTATTAGTTACACATTCTTGTATTATTTCCCTACGGGGATGATCTTGTAATCATAAGTATTATTCTAAAATCTTGTGTAGTCTAGTCTAGTCAGAGAGCACAATCTAGTGCTCCCCTGATAGTATGCTCCAAATATAGTCTTTACCTTCCATATTGAAGTTACAAGATAGCATAGAAGAAACACAACATGATGAATACAGGTTGTCCAATAACTTCAAAACCTCCAAGGCCAAAGATGATCTCCTCCAAAAATAGATAAGCTTCAAGCTTCTACACTCCTTGTTAATGATGAAGAAAACACAACCCCACCTCTCCTAGTTGAAGGGACCTCCTTCTCCAAGCTAGCTCTTGAAGAGCTCCACAAGAAAGTGATGAAAAAAAATAATGTTTGAAGTTTGTTATTTATATAAGCATTTTCTACCTTGATCAGCACAGAAAACTTCAAAAGCAAGGTTTAGGATTTCTAGATGGGATTTCTGCCACAAATTGCAAAAGCCTTATTTTCGGCTTTTTATACATGTAGAAAGCATTGTTGTAAAACAATAAGCTCCTAACCATGGAGGTCTACATTACTATGCTTTCTTTCTTTCTTCTTTTGCTAGCATTCGGCCAAATTTCCAAAGTGTGATGTAATGAATCTAACTTTCCTCCCAAGAATAAATATCGGCCCCTCATGAACGTTTATTTGGCTTTGTTTCTTCTTTGTTTCTCTCTCTCATTTTAGTTGCATACATGAGACAGCAACAAAAACTATATATACCATAATGAATTCAAGCAAACCCCAAATTCACGCTCAAATGAAAGTGCAACTATAAGCTCATGGTAGTCGACCACAACACTATATAGCATATCAGCTTCATTATGCATAATATCAACTCAGTACTATGACATCCCCACTAATGTCATCAGTGCCCAATAGTGGGTATAGAACTCAGAATGAATACATGCTCACACATGCACCCCACAACTCACACACCACAAGCATGAACTCACAAGAAGCTCTTCGATATGTCCGTAGGCAAACTTAGAAAAAAAAGGGAGATAAAATGGGCTGCAACTATTCATCTGAGTGGATGGGAATGGAATTGAATACCACAAAGGACCGTTAATTATGAATCCCATTCTGTTGTAAAGAACCGAAAATAACATCTTGATCGAGAGACTAATGTAAATAGGAAGGCTGGCAGTTCACTAGATATTCTGATGTCAAAGCTGAAAACTTGAGAATGCACGTGGCAGTGCAGTGCCTGATTGTCATCTCAAATATAAAGAGTGTTTGAGAGATGGTTTGACACATTCAATGTGCTGTGTAGGTAACGGGTCCAGGGGAAATATCATGCAAACATTAGGTTGGGAATCATTTTAACTTGATTATATCGATGTAGGTGTTCAGTCTATCGCAAAAATCATTCATTACGTTTTCATCTACAGAGCTGCACTCCTACATCTCACTGCAAAGTAGTGCAATCATGGAAACTTTTTTAGAATTATACAAAGTATAGATGAAAGAGGTTGAACATCTCCAAAGATAAAAACGACAAATGTCAAGCATGTACCTTGTCACCGATTTCCATGATACCAACAGATGTGTTGTGCTCCTTGCTAACTGGAAGTTTGTCAGAGTAGAAGGCCGAAACGTGCTTCACTGCTGAGGAAAATGCGCATGCGGCAAAGACCTGCCCATGACTACACTTTCTAATGCTGATTTGCTCGGAGAATGCATAGTAATTTCTCACGGAAATCCTTGAAGATGGTAGCGATGAAAAAGCTGAAAGTGCATGGGCGAAACTCGGGCCATGGTAGTGACGCAAAGAAGCTTTCCATGTACTGCAAATGCGTATTCCAGGCATCTTATAGGAGTGCTGCACAAGTTGTTCAACGTCATTTCCACACATTCGTTCTTTACATCAAGAAACGCACGTAACAGTAACACTAAAATTTCTGTGTGTGTGTGTCTCGGCGAGCCCTGGACCCCATTTACATTATTTTTTCGGAAAAGCAAACTAAAATCTCTCTCTCTCTCTCTCTCGGCAACCCTGGACCCCATTTCCATTATTTTTTCGGAAAAGCAAACTGAAATCTTCATCAAGTGTACCCATGCTCAAAGATTTTGGGGTCTCCTCAACAACTGATGTGGTGTAATTGGTGTACACAATCTTGAATTCGAAGAGATTTTGTTGGGTTGCTTTAATAAAATGGATCTCCTATTGTGGCAGTTGAGATCCAGGTCCTTTGGCACATATGGTCCAGTAGGAATCAGGCCATTTTTCAAAGTGGCAAGAAAGACTTTCTAATAAGTTGCAAAAAGGAGCTCAGATCTGCTGCTGGTCTTTGTACAAAATTTATCAACACTGCTGTTGACAGAAGTTTTGGAGTTAGAGACCTTTTGTTAGAAACTAAAGCTAGCAGTTGGAGAACTTCTCTCCTCCCATTGTATTCAACATTGAGAGTGACTATGTCCCTGTCTTTATGAGCTTGCCTTGTGTGCATTTTTGTACCACATGGGACAATTTATGTTTTGAGATGGGGGCTTGCCCCTTGCCCATTTGTAGCACTCTTTCTTTAATTTAATTATCTTGGTCTTCTTAAAAAAAAAAAGATCTCTCTCTCTCTCCGAGCCCTTGGACTCCATTTACATTATTTTTTCCATGTCCATTTACATTATTTTTTCCTTTGGCATGGAAAAGGAAAATAGAGTGATGATTTAAAAAGTCTTTTCATCTTTTTCCAGTCAACTTGAAGGCATTAGGATGGATTCACACCACTCCACTGGTCATGCTAGATCTTTTCTCTAACTCGATGATGAATTCACAAATCTAGGCCATGTTAAGTGTGAGTTTGCATCTTCACATGAGGAAATATATGAGCCGTTTAAAACCCTTGACCCCACACAAGCATGACACTCCACATGGCCCCTTTCAATGCCCACATGTGGCCCATCTTGGAAGGTTCCTTCTTCATGGTGGTTACATATTTTAGGTATATTTATATTATTTATATTGTTCTAATTAATAAATTTATTTAATTAATCAATCAATTTTTTTCAAAAAGAAGTTCGATCATTGAGATTTACTCTTTCAAAAGTTTTGAATTAATTGGAAAGTATAGATATAGGTGGACATAGCACCTATGGACTCCTCTTATTTCACAAAGCAATTCACAAAGCAAGAGTGACAATTTTTTAGATTGCCCAAAGCAACATCGAGAAAAAATTGTCCGAATACAACATACAAGACATTGGTTTTGACTGTCCGAAGACATTATAGATGGCTTAAGACTCACAAATGTCCACCACAATACGAAGAGCTTGAACCCTTGCCCTTGCCTCATGAGGCAAAGAGCCCAACCGTCTAACCAACTGCACACTTATATATATATATATATATATATATATATATATATATATATATATATATATGAATAAGATGTTTTAATGAATAAGATGTTTTAATGTTCCTATCTCTCTAGTTGTTATCATTGTTACATTTGACATCTTTCGCTCCTTCATGTGAACATAAAGATCGTAGAAGCCTGAAACATAAAGCAAATTGAAGGATTTGGGGAGGCAAGCATATCAATGTGAGACGGGAAAGAATGATACGAAAAAATAGAAATGGTGGTTTTTATTGTTTTGTTTCTTTAAGGGAGTTTGATCTTTCAACTTACTCTTCTTACAAGGTAAAAATTTAAATTTGGAAGAATAAACACACACGCCCAAAGGCCCCTTTTATTAAGCACTTCAAGTAGAGTGGAATTTTATGTCTTGTACCCTCTACCTAGCAATGAGAGTGTTACCATTACACCATGTCCCTTGATCATTTTTGTGCTCATTTTTATGCACCCTAGTAAACCATAATGGTGGGTTCTTTGCCTTTAGAATAGTATGTCCTTTCATCTTCTTAGGGAGATAGCAATTGATTACAGAGGGGTGTAATGATAAGAATTCACACTCAAGCATGTCTCACTCAGGCCGTTGTCCGGGTGGTTGGGCCTCTCGCCTCTTGAGGCGGGGGCGAGGGTTCAACCCCTGCCAGCAACATGTAAGGAACATGTATATCTTGGAAAGATGTTGCATGTGGCTGATGTGCCACCGTTTGTCCATTCCCCCAGTAGTTGTGACCACCGTTTAACGTAGCCTTGTAAACCCTTGTTCTTGTGGGATAAAGGGGGTCCCATGGGTACTATGCTCTTCCTTGTACAGCTACAATTTCAAAGTTAAAGCCCGGGGGAGTAGGCCTAGGCCGAACCTCCATTTATAAAAAAATCATACTCAAGCATCTTGTAGAGAGCATCTCGATGGAGTCTTGTCCGTTGTAATTCCTCCGTAATTTTGCAAGTCTCCTCTATGGTAGCACGAGCTTCCATCCTAATTTCTATAGCAAACCTTCTCTATTTTTTTTTCAACGTATGCAATTGACTTGTAAAGAATAGATATGACACACAAAAACAAGACCTCTCTAATCTTACACAATGGCATGCCTCTTATATGCAAAGTAATGATAATGGTATGGCCCTCTTTCTCTCTCTAACACTCCGAGAATATGAGAGTATATGGGAGCTTGAGTCTATTTGAAAGTCAAATTCTATCTCCCCATGAGAACTTTGACCGGAGCCCAACTCCCCCTTAAATAGGCTTTCCTGGTATCATGTACGCATCGGTTTGTAGTGCTAAAGGCATTGCCATAAGATATTCAATCCGAATGTGGTTTTACATATAATAGAAGGTTTTGTGGTTTTGCATGGACACTCTTCTAAGTGGTATAGAACATATATAAGCCACTCCAAATGTATGAGTCATCTTTGCATGGTTGAGAGTCCATTTGTATCAGAGTACCTTTATAGCTATGGTTGTCTTATCTTTTTTCTTTTTAAGCAAGTTCGACAAGAGCTACTCTCTTTAATCAATAGAAATTACAATTGTACAAGTGAACGCATCTAGCACCCATGGGACCCCCCATATTCCACAAAGTAGGGGTTGATTATAGATTATTAGAGAATTTTACAAAGAAGGTTGATAATTCTCTTGTCCCCCTCATGTGGGGCCCACTTGGTTTTGATCTTGTTGCTCTCTAGCAAGAACACTTTATGGTGTCTAAAGGGTGGGGGCTTCTTACAATTGGAAATTCTTTTGCCTAAAAGCAAAAGAGATTTTTTGATTGACCATTCTTTAGGAGGGCTTCAAAAGTTGACTGCACACCTCTCTTTCCATATTTTCCATCGAGTCTCCCCTTTTATAGCATTCCACAGTGCTAAGGAACACCCGATTGCTTCACCCAGCAAAATTTGCTTCCAACTGAGTTGTCCCTATAACAACATGATTCTCTCTCGGGCCTGCAAACCAATATTGATTTGGGGCACGAATAAAAGAGGTGTCCCAAGTCCTCCAAGACACGAAAGCATCATTTGCACCACGGGGGGCCCGCAAATTTTGTTAGCTTTTACATTGGTCTAGATTCCACAGTATATGATTTGCCACATAAGCACAGACTTATTTATCTCGATGAGGGGGTGCCAAAGGGATTGGAACTTAAAGTCCCACCTCTAGCACAACCAATCCAGACACCACTTCCTATTGAGCATGATATGAAATTCCACATCCTTCTTCAATCTCGGAATTTTCTCAATGTTATTGCCATTGAGCCATCTCATACCCTCTAGGTGAGAAGAGTCCTGACCAATGAGGAGGTGAGTCTTTAAGCATTCTCAGGAATTGAATCTGCTCTACAATAGATTCCATTCTTCATAGTCCGCTCTTTTGGCTAGATCAATGTCCTCAAATCAAATCTGCTTACCAGTTTCTTGGTTCCAGAGGTTCTTCCACAAACGGAAGCCTTTGTTCCAAAGCTTCCTAGCTTTTTGGAGGTTCCAAGACTCCCCACCTCTTATGACCTTGATAGGGAACCATATCGAATCATTATTTCTAATACGAGTTGCCCACTTCCAATCTTCATTGATTCTGATAGACTGTTTAACCTTGTTTCAACTCTTTCCAAGAGAACAAACCAAGCTCGAGCCTCTAGGTTCACTGGAAAAGGGGAGAACAAAATGGTGACAAGGTCGAGACCCTTCCAACTTGGGAGGCCCACAAGCTTAAGATAACTCCTATTTCTGAAAATAAGTTTTCCCAAGAGGCATCACTATTGCTCCACATTTTAATTAACCATTTTGTTGCTAACTTATTGGCCATTCCTTCGATGTTTAGAATGCCCAAACCACCTTGATCCTTTTGGCTAGTGGAAGTAGTCCATTTAATTTTGGGGATACCCCTCCTGTGAGGGTCACCCATCCATAGGAAGTTCCTACAAATTCTCTCTAGTTTGAAGATCTCTTGGTCTTTTGGTCTCCAGCAAGAGACAAAGAAAAGCATCGAAGAGAGAAGGAATGTGTTAATCACCATAGCAAGTCCAACCATATTCATTTTCATACATTTCCAGTACATGAACTTGCTCTCAAGTTTAGAGAGAGCCCAGTTCCATCGTTGTCCTAGTGAAATGTTGAATCCCAATGGAATACCTAAGAGGTGGAAGGTTTGACCATTAGGGATCAACTGATAGCCATGGTCAATAAGCACCTAAGGGGGATGTCCAATAACTACCTTGAAAGTGTTGGAGTTAGACGTCTGCGGAAGCACGCGAACAGCACAAGGAAGAAGAAGAAGCTTGGAGCACAACACGCAATACTAAATGTATTACTAGAGAATGTACAAAGATAAGTAGCCCATTAGGGCAATAGGCATATATACAAGCCGGGGGAAAAAAATCTCTTAAAGAGGGAAAAAAGTGCCCCGGTGGTCCTAGTGTGTTCACACACATCACTACCTAAATATATCAACAAAAGCCCCCTGGAAGTGACGCAGTGAACAAGGAGCTGGCACCCATGTATAAGGAAGTGCCAAGCTATGTGGAAATCACTCCACAAAAGGAAGTAAGCCCAAAGCTTTGCGGAAAGCTTCAAACTTCTCCCTAGGCAGAGCCTTCGTGAAAAGGTCTGCTATGTTCTCTTGCATGGGCACATATGCCAAGCTGATCTCCCCAGTAGAGAACCTCTCCCTGACAGAGTGATAATGCACCTCAATGTGCTTAGTGCGAGCATGGAACATAGGGTTCCTCGCAACTGCTAATGCGCTCTGACTATCAGTGAAGATGGTGGTGGCAGAAGATTGGCCAACACCCAAATCAGCCATAAGGCGTCTGAGCCACACACACTCAATAGTCGCTGTGAAAGCTGCCCTATACTCAGCCTCACAACTGGAAGTGGCCACAGTAGGCTGCTTCTTGCTCAACCAAGATATACATGAGCTACCAAGCATGAAGCAAAAACCATTGGTGGACACACGAGTGTCATAGCAACCAGCCCAATCTGAGTCAAAAAAAGCATGCAAATCTGGCAGTAGTGATCCCCCCTTGGGATAAAACAACCCAAGTAGCCGAGTACCACTCAAGTAGCGAAAGATGCGCTTAACCGCCTTCCAATGCGTGAATCCTGGGCAATGCATAAATCTGCTCATCTGTGAGACAACAAACTGAATATCTGGCGAGTAATGCATAAATAAATCAAGCATCCAACAACCTGCTGATAGAGAATAGCATCAAATGCATCTCTAGCATCATGAAGACTCAATCGTAAACTTGTCTCCATAGGAGTGGCAATAGCCTTACAGTCTTCAAGGCCAAAACGCTTCAATAATGTGTCAATATATTTCGTTTGACACAAAGCCATTCCACCATCAACTTGCATGAACTGAATGCCCAAATAGTGATGCAAATGCCCCAAATCAGACATCTCAAATGAGGCATGCAAATCAGCCTTGAAATCAGCAATATGCTTCTCAATAGGACCAATGAGCAGCATGTCGTCAACATAGACAACAATGATCAGAAGCACATCATTAGCACGTTTAACATATAAGGTGCTTTTAGTTGGACTGTTCTCAAAACCATGTGCAACCAGATAGGCATGTATCTTTTCATACCAAGCACGTGGTGCTTGCTTTAAACCATATAATGCCTTCTTCAACCTACACACCTGGTTTTCATGCCCTTTCTGCACAAAGCCACGGGGCTGAAAAACATACACTTCTTCATGCAAGTCACCATTCAGAAATGTTGTTTTAATGTCCAACTGATGTACATTCCAACCATGATGGGCTGCAAGTGCACAAATGCTCCGAACAATAGTCATACGGCATGTAGGTGCAAAGGTCTCATCAAAATCAATGCCTCTTTCCTGCGCATAACCCTTTGCAACAAGCCTAGCCTTATACCTGTCAATTGTACCATCAGGTTTACGCTTCAGCTTGTATACCCACTTAGTGCCAATGGCCTTCTTGCCAGGAGGCAAGTCACATAAAGACCATGTACCATTCTTCATTATAACATCATATTCAGATTGCATAGCAGCCATCCAATTTTCTGAATTATGTGCTTCATCAAAAGAAACAGGCTCATTCTCATCACAGAGACTAGACGCAGCCATAGCATAGCAATCTGATGCAAAGGAGGCACTATGAGAGCCTGAACGAGTACGATATGACAAAGGTGCATCTAATTTGCTATCATGCAAAGTTTGCACCAGCCATTTTGGCATAGTTTTTGCCTGCTCAATATCAGCTCTCTCATCAACAAGTGCATCATGTAAATCTGCATCAGAAATGGAATGATCTACATCATTATATGAAACCTGCAAAGACTGAGAAGTTGCCTCATTAGGACCAGCACTAGACTGTCCACTTGTAAAAAGATGCATCAAAATATTATACATGTCTTTGGAGCTAACAGATGTCTCCTTAGTACATGAAAGCAATGGCTGAATAGCATCTTCCACAAAGACAACATCATGGCTAACCAGAATGCGTTTAGTCTGTGGATGATACAGATGATAGCCTTTACTTTCAGAACTGTACCCAACAAAAATACATTTTACTGCTTTATCATCCAATTTTCTACGATGTTGTTCAGGCACTAATGCATATGCCAAACAACCAAAAACACGCAGATGAGCAATAGATGGCTTGCGGTCATGCCAAGCCTCATATGGAGTGATAGACTGCAGTGCTTTAGTGGGACACCTGTTCAGTACATATGCTGCACATATGACAGCCTCAAGCCAAAAACTATGTGGTAAAGCCTGACTCTTGACCATGCACCTCGCCATCTCCATGACTGACCTGTTCTTTAGTTCAGCAACTCCATTCTGTTGAGGTGTATACGGCACTGTACACTGGTGTTTTATCCCATGTTTAGCCAAAAATGCATTAAAATCAGAAGACATATTCCCCCCCTCGATCAGAACGGAGGGTACCCATTTTACATGCTGACAGATTTTCAGCCAAAACCAAAAACTGTTTAAAGCACATGAACACTTCGGACTTTGCCTTCAATGGATATACCCATGCATGCCATCATCAATGAAAGTCATGAAGTAAAGATAGTTTCCAAAAGAAGGTGTCTGCATAGGACCACAGACATCACTATGTACAAGCTGTAATTTTTGCGTAGCCCGAACTGAACCATCTTTTGGAAAGGAGCAATGCTGCATTTTGCCCAAAATACAGCCTTCACATACATGTTTTCCAGGTGCATCAAGATTGGGCAAAGAAGACACCATATCAGATTTCTGCAGGCGTAGCAAACTAGCAAAATTCAGATGACCAAAGCGTGCATGCCAAAGCTTTGCATCTGACATAGCCTGAGAATCATGAATTGCACATGCCGAATCATTCACAGATCTTTCATAGTCTATGAGCTTATACAGCCCACGACATAAAATGCCAGAAACAATAATAACATCACCATTTGACAGATCATGAACTGTACATTTGTCATCAACAAATTTCACAACCAAGCCAGTCTTGGCTAATGCAGAAACTGATAACAGATTCTTCTTGATCCCTGGCACAAATAAAGCATCTGACAAGGTGAAAGAACTACCATCAGCAGTAGTCAGAATGATCTTACCAACTCCCATAACATGATAAGAGGAGTTGTTGGTGCATGTGAGAGTATTCCTTGTAGGGGCAGGCTCGAGTGAAGAGAAGAAACTGCGCTATGAGGTAATATGTTTGGTCGCCCCACTGTCAAAGTACCAAACATCTGAGTCCACTGCAGACATGCATTGCTCATGAGAAGATGGGTCAAAACTGCAAACAGTAGTAAACACCCATTCTTCTTCCTGCACAAGATTAGAAGACTCTGTTTTTGGTGTAGAGGCTTCTGCAACAACCATTCCAGCCTCCTTTTTCTTTGCCTCTTTTGCAGCCAGTTTTGGACAGTTCTTTATGATATGATCATTCCCTTTACAGTACTTGCAAAACAATTTCTGCTTTTTGATTTCTTCTCATCTTTATCCTGGTTCTTCGAATGTGAAGCATTTGCAGATTTCTGCTTACTAGTAGAAGAGCTCCATTTTCCTTTGCCCTTCTGAGTAGCTAGGAAAGCTTGATCTACAACTCACATAATGGACCTGTTCTGCCTGGACTGATCTTCCTCCAACAGAAAAGAGACTAACTCCTCAAATGATAAGGCATTTGGATTGCCTTTCATCATCAACCGAAGAGTAGAAGCAAAACTCTGATATGAATCAAGAAGACCATTCAGAACGGTCTGCACAAGTGAGCTATCTGGTATAACCTCATCAGCAGAAATCAACTATTCCTTCAAATCTTTGATCTTCATTAGGAAACTGTCCATAGAATCACCTTCATTCATGTGCTCACTCTCCAACTGTTTTCGAAGGTAAGCAACACGAGCCTCATTCCTAGCTTGGTACAATGTGGTAAGTGTATCCCAAGCATCCCTAGCTGTTCTGCAAGAGCGAATATGAGGAATAATGGCACGTTTGACAGACAAAGCTATCAATGCATGTGCCTGGGCATCTCTGCCATCCCAACGAATCTGCTATGCAATAGGTGCAGCAGAAACAGCAACACGAACAGGAATGTGCACAATATCATCTTCGACACCATCTTCATCAGCTCCAGCACCTGTATTCGCAGTACCTGTTGTTACAGGTGTAATAGGACGTCTTTCAACACCCTACACAATGTTCCACAATCCTTTTGCAACCAATACATGTCGCATCATATAAGCCCATGATGGGTAGTTGGTACCATCCAACTTATCCTCAACAACCAACATACGGAATACATCACTGCTTTCAGCCATGGTCGGTGACTAAAATACCTTGATGCAGAAAATTGACTGTATCTCAAAAAGTTGAACGGAATTGCCGAGACGAGTTTTGCTAAACCTGTAGCAGACTTTGAGATGCTTATACTGGCGAACAGAAACAGGTATATACCTTTGGCACAAAAAGATGAAATACCCTGCACAAGCACTACGATAGTGCGTTCGGAGGCCGAAACGAGCTCAGATCTCGATTTCGGCATACGGAGCGAAGTAGTTTTGATCCCTGAAACAACTTGAGTATGCTCACCAAATTTCGTGCAAATCTGAGACTGCAAACGGAGGAGTGTCGACGGCGCCCTAGATAAAGCGATGACCTGCTCTGATACCAATTTTTGGAGTTAGACGTCTGCGGAAGCATGCGAACAGCACAAGGAAGAAGAAGAAGAAGCTTGGAGCACAACACACAATACTAAATGTATTACTAGAGAATGTACAAAGATAAGTAGCCCATTAGGGCAATAGGCGTATATACAAGCCGGGGGAAAAAAACCTCCTAAAGAGGGAAAAGAGTGCCCCGGCGGTCCTAATGTGTTCACACGCATCACTACCTAAATATATCAATAGAAAGAAATTTTAAAATGATTTATTTTGGATCCCGGTGCCTCAAAAAAAGTATTAAGAGAAATCCAAAAAATGGCAATGCTTAATGTGTCATTATGCACAAAGACATTAGTATCATTGGCAAAAAGTCTCATGATCATCTCGTCTTGATTGAGAGGTAGATTTAGGCCTTGAATACAACCTAGGTGAGCTTGATGGTTAACAAGGCAGCTGAGCCCATCTGCCGCTATAGCAAAGAGAAGAGGGGCCAATGGGCACCCTTGTCTGATAGAACGTTTTAATCTAATCACTTGAGAGAGTTGACCATTAATGTTTATCTGAGCACTTGAATTTTCCAACAGATTAGAGATCATCTTAATAAATTTTTGGCCATTGTCCAAGTCTTTTGACAATTGGAGAATGAAGTCCCACTCAAGTCTGTCATAAGCTTTGTCAAAGTCAATCTTAAGTAAGAGGACGTCTTGCACATATTCCTCAGCAAACAAATAGACCTTCCCAAACACCAATAATAGCCTCGAGGATGGACCTCCCCTTAATGAACCTTTTTTTATCCTCGATGATCTAGTCTTGAAGGTGATAGGTAATACGGCTTGCAATCACTTTTGCTAGGATCTTATAACTGGTTTGCACCATCGTAATTGGCCGCCAATTTTTTATTCTATTTTTCCTTCCTTTTTTGTGAATGAGCTTGATGACACCCTCATTGAGACAATTGGGAACCATGCCAAAAGAAATAGCCTCTTGCCACACGAGCCGTAAAGAGTGGCCACTACATGCTTGAAGGTCTTGAAGAACTCATTGGTAAGACCATCCAAACCTGGGCTCTTGCCGTTAGGAAGGGAATCAATTACCTCAAGAATCTCAACATCCGAGATGGAAGCTTCACAAATAGCTTTCAGATTTTGAGGGAATTTTTTGGTTCTAACACGTGAGATGATGACCATGCAATCGCATCTGTGAGGAGAAAGAAGCGTGCAAACCCCCAAGAGCTGGGTAAAGTGGTTGATAATCACTATACTATTTTCTTCATCCATTTTGCATTCAAGTCCATCTTCATCCATCATGAACGGTTTCGGTTCCTTAGCTTGCTTCTTCTTTAGAAGGTTGCACATGTCTTTAGTAGGCTGTTGGAAAACAATGTCCCATTGGTCAAGGATTGGTCAATTTTGTCCATTCTTTAAAGCATGTCTACAGAATCTGTTCACTGCCTTGTACAAGAAAGGACGACGGGCGCCGTGGATAAGCAAACATCCTCCCATGTAACCCACCAGGGTTCAATACCTGTGAACGGCAGCGCGAAACGCGAAAAGAGTTATAGATTATCTTTAACTTTTCCCATAAAATTATTGCGGACAAAAACGGATTCGCGAACGTCGTTTTCTTGTTCTAATCACTACGATTTGATCACTTGCTTTATGCGAACGTAAGCTTTTAGTGGTGCTTTTCAAGGACAACCAAATACTATATAACAAGTGCTTGGGCTCACTTGTATGCATCCTTCACCAATATCAACACAAGCTTTGGAAGCTTGGACCTCAATAGAGGTGGTGTTTCTTCTAGCACATGGGGCAGCCATGGTGCTAACTTGAAGCATGTTGAGGAGCAGCTATGGAGTTCTTCTTAGTGATTCTTCTTGGAGAAGATGAAGGGTGTGCTCACACTCTAGCTCATGGAGAGGAGGTCATCTCTTGTTCATGGCAAGAAGACTTGGTCATTAGCAGCTTGATGGTGAGGATCGCCCATCTACATGATGTATTTGAAGATCATCTTCTACAGGAAGATGTTAGGTTGAAGATTATCTTCTACAAGAAGATGTCTCGCTACTTCAAAGACATTGGATGGGACCATCTACATGACTTTGAAGATTATCTTCTACAGGAAGATATCAGGTTGAAGATTGTCTTCTACAAGAAGATGTCGGGCTACTTCAAAGACATTGGATGGTGTTTAACATAAGATTTACATCTTATGTTAAGTATTCAGGTACATATTCTCTTTATGCACACATGTACTACTTGAAGTTTATGGAGGTCATGGTGTTCATATCAGGAGGAGTCCTATTTGGCATAGGTACAAGAGAATCAGTACTTATATGCTTTATGCATATTTTATGAGGTGTTTAAGAAGGTGTGTTCACATGAGTTTGAGGATTTCTGTTCACACTGATCCTTCCTCTTTCAGTCACTCATATTCACTCTTCTATAACCTATAAGGTCACACATCTCATGTATATTCAGATTACTGCCCACACATCTGAATATGTTTGTTACATTGTACATTCACTCATTCATCCATTTCTCATCACATAGAGTGGTTGAGAGATATGCTCCCACATTGTACATTGAACATTGGTATATATGATACTATGAGTAAGCGCTGGCTTACGTAACACCTTACACATGATGTCTATTCTTTCTCTATCTTTATCTCATCATTTGTATGATTAAGTTGTGGTATGTTCATGTTTTGTCAATATGGAAGATTGCTGGAATTAATGTTGTACATAACTGGAACTATGGAACCATGGACCTGTGACATGAGCCTAAGGGCCTACCTCACTTCCAACATTTGGTATCAGAGCACTAAGGTTTTGGTTTCAGAACTTTAGATCTTTGGCATCAATGCATTAAGGCTCATTCATAATCCCAGGTTCCTAGACTTCCAGATTTACAACATATGATTTGAAAGCATCTTCTAACATTTGACATTTGACATACACACTTAATCTAGATGAGTAGAGATTTGAGAATTAGACAATTCAGTCACATGTGTATTTATCAGTGTGGCGTATGAAGTTGATGATCTGTTAGCAGCCGAATATTTTTGGAAGAGTATGCAAATACTTTACAAAAGTATTGTTTGAAGACCCAGACTTGATGAAGAGAAGACTACTTCAAATTCAAGGAAGAGCAATGGTTTAGAGAAAATGAAGAAATCAGATCAACATCAAATCACAGGTATCAGTTTCTACTATCAGATTATCATTTGCAGGTCATATCTTAGAAGAGCAGTTATGAAGAGATTTGAAGAAATTCAAGGAATCCGTTTATACGCTTTCATTATTTGAAAGTTACAGGCTACATCAAAACAGGTATCTAGAAGTTTTTCTAGAGAGTTTTGAGAGATCTCTTTCATGGCAAGAAAGCTTATCTAAGAAGACAAATGTGAAGATGGGATGAGTTTTTTTCAGCCAATTTTCTGTTGTAAGTTGGCTGGATATCAAGGTACAAATGTATCTAGAGAGGTATCTCTAGAAGGGTAATTCATCATTCAGACAACGATTGGTGAATTTAGTCATTTCAGACATTTGAAGCAGAATTTTGATTCAGAGATATGAGGAGATGGTAAAACATGATTCTATATTCACTTCCATTTGTATACCATGTTTGTTTTATCTCTTACTCTTAGCATTAGAGAAAGAGAAAAATTCAGTTGAAGAAGTCAAGAGTGTTTGCTACTTCAAGATGAAGAGAACAAAAGGTATGGAAGAGAAGTTTGAAGATGTTGACATCATCAGGTGGAAGAAAGATGCAGAAGAAGAAAGTCTATCATTTCCAAAAGAAAAGTAAGGCTTCCTTTTCTCATATATTTTCCATATACTTTTCCTATATTATCCTCTACACTTGTTTTGCATTACACTTGGTCATGATTTAGTAGATTTGACAGAGAATTGCATTGAGAGAAAGAAAAGCAGCAGATATATGTTTTAACTCATATATGTATGAGTTATGTTTTAGTTGAAGCTTTTAAGCAGGTAGCTTATATGTTCCCTCAAAGAATTCTTGGACTGTCAATACAGAGCTACTTGATATATGACAAGTTGCAGAGAAGTATATTTCTTTTTTATCTAACTCTAGAGGTAAAAGAGTTTTTTGTAGCAGATGTTGAAGACTTGGGTTGAGGTTTTATGTTTGGAAAAGGTTACCTCATATTCAGTATATTCAGTATTTTCAGAAACTTCAGAAAATTTAGCTTGTTGATGTACCAGTCAGTTGAAGAATCTACTTTTTATGATTGTCTAGATTTTTGGATACATGTTTGTATTCAAAAAGGTGTTCCATCATATCCTATCACTTGATTGAAAAGAGGAGTTAGCCAAAAGAAAATCAAGCAGGTACTATCACATTTCACCCGGGTAAAATATGAAAGTTATGAAGTATCAACTTGCAGCTTTTGGAGTTCTCAAGGTGAGAAGTTTGTCCACTTATGGTTCAAGTAGGAATTTCAGATTCCTTAAAGGATTTGATTGAAGAAAAGTTTTACAACTTTTTGAGAAGCATGGACACTTAGAGACATTCAGGTAGCAAATCAAACATTCAGTCATGAAGGTTTGATAAGAGCAGATTCTACACAAGAGAGATCATTGATCTTGAATGATCTTGTATGATCTTGAGTAATTATGATTCAGTTCTCTATCCTTTGTTTGTGAAGATTCTTAACATTGGAAGAAGTAAGTCAAAGATTCAGGTTCTATCAAATTTGTGTTGCAGAGAGATAGAAGATACTTATTATGTTACAGAAGGTTATGAATCCTATAAAGCTTTCAGCAAGGTTTTGTTATGTTAGGATCAGCTAACCTTATTCTAGATTTTGGAAAGCTGAGGAATGACATGGAAAGCTATTGGCATTTGATCAATGCTAATAAAAAGGATTCAGAGATTTTGTTTCAGATACAGGTATTGATAACTGAACATCAGATTTATGAAGGAAGACGTTCCACATTTCACAAAGTCTGATATATTTGAAGAATATTGGATACTAGTGTTAAGTCATCTAGGGGGTGATGAAACATGAAGACTTATTTTCAAGCCATATGTAAAAGAATGCAGATTCATACCTACAGGTATTCCTATTTCAGGTATTCCTATATTTCCTTTGTCAAGTTCTCTTTATGTTCCAGCTTTGAAAGAAGAAGGAAGAAGAAGAATGTTTGGAGAAAGTTCCTGTTCAGGAGAAGGTTCCAAAATTCTATTGAAAAGAAGCTTGATATTTCAGAAAGGTATATTTCAGACGTGCGCACATATATGTTTATACCAAGTTCTGAAGGAAAGAAGTATGAAGGATTTAAAGGATGAAGACATGATGACATCATAGATCTTGACTCATATTTCAGTTGATTTCAATTGAGATGAGTTGATTTGACTTGAGTACAGTCAGAGATGAACCAGCAGTGTTCATAATACACTAAGTTGTGAGTTGACAGTCACACGTTCCAGGATTCAGTTCTTGATTTGTTTAGTGTATTTACATGATGCAACAGAAGTACGTTGAGAAACCTTTTTTGGAAGGTAAATGCAAATATATGGATCCTAGTGTATGTTTTCAGGTTTTTGAAGACAAGAGATAGCAGGTTCAGAGTCAGTACATGCTACATTTGTTGTCAAGCAGTGATTGCTTGATGTGTACATTATTGGATATCTAGTTTGCATATTTTCTCAAGTATTATGGTTCATATTTAGCAAGTTCAGGCTCTTTTGAAGGAAAGTCAAATTCAGTTTTGAAGAAGACTTTTTGAAGAAAAGTTCTGAAGTTCGGGAGTACAAGCTTGAAGCTTGTGACAAGCTATTTGAAGCTTGTAATAGTTTGCAGCTTATGAAGTTTGCAGATTCAGTCCAGGTTGTACCAATATGACATTGCATGGGGGATTGTTGGAAAACAATGTCCCATTGGTCAAGGATTGGTCAATTTTGTCCATTCTTTAAAGCATGTCTACAGAATCTGTTCACTCCCTTGTACAAGAAAGGACGACGGGCGCCGTGGATAAGCAAACATCCTCCCATGTAACCCACCAGGGTTCAATACCTGTGAACGGCAGCGCGAAACGCGAAAAGAGTTATAGATTATCTTTAACTTTTCCCATAAAGATTCGCGAACGTCGTTTTCTTGTTCTAATCACTACGATTTGATCACTTGCTTTATGCGAACGTAAGCTTTTAGTGGTGCTTTTCAAGGACAACCAAATACTATATAACAAGTGCTTGGGCTCACTTGTATGCATCCTTCACCAATATCAACACAAGCTTTGGAAGCTTGGACCTCAATAGAGGTGGTGTTTCTTCTAGCACATGGGGCAGCCATGGTGCTAACTTGAAGCATGTTGAGGAGCAGCTATGGAGTTCTTCTTAGTGATTCTTCTTGGAGAAGATGAAGGGTGTGCTCACACTCTAGCTCATGGAGAGGAGGTCATCTCTTGTTCATGGCAAGAAGACTTGGTCATTAGCAGCTTGATGGTGAGGATCGCCCATCTACATGATGTATTTGAAGATCATCTTCTACAGGAAGATGTTAGGTTGAAGATTATCTTCTACAAGAAGATGTCTGGCTACTTCAAAGACATTGGATGGGACCATCTACATGATTTTGAAGATTATCTTCTACAGGAAGATATCAGGTTGAAGATTGTCTTCTACAAGAAGATGTCGGGCTACTTCAAAGACATTGGATGGTGTTTAACATAAGATTTACATCTTATGTTAAGTATTCAGGTACATATTCTCTTTATGCACACAAGTACTACTTGAAGTTTATGGAGGTCATGGTGTTCATATCAGGAGGAGTCCTATTTGGCATAGGTACAAGAGAATCAGTACTTATATGCTTTATGCATATTTTATGAGGTGTTTAAGAAGGTGTGTTCACATGAGTTTGAGGATTTCCGTTCACACTAATCCTTCCTCTTTCAGTCACTCATATTCACTCTTCTATAACCTATAAGGTCACACATCTCATGTATATTCAGATTACTGCCCACACATCTGAATATGTTTGTTACATTGTACATTCACTCATTCATCCATTTCTCATCACATAGAGTGGTTGAGAGATATGCTCCCACATTATACATTGAACATTGGTATATATGATACTATGAGTAAGCGCTGGCTTACGTAACACCTTACACATGATGTCTATTCTTTCTCTATCTTTATCTCATCATTTGTATGATTAAGTTGTGGTATGTTCATGTTTTGTCAGTATGGAAGATTGCTGGAATTAATGTTGTACATAACTGGAACTATGGAACCATGGACCTGTGACATGAGCCTAAGGGCCTACCTCACTTCCAACATAGGCTTGTCCATTCTATCTACCCATCAATCTTTAAAATATATTTGTAGGTTCTTTCTTTGAATTTCTTCTTCGTTTCTCATCATGTTTTCTAGTTTTTGGAGTCCAACCTGGTATTGCGAGTGGTCTTTGTTGACTTCAACCTCCAATCACCACAACCTACTATAAAGATTTTCCCTTCTAGCATGATGAATTACTTGAATATTCTTATGACCCCTAGCCAAGATGTAATGATTCTGCATGACAGCCCTCCTCCAACACCTTGCTGGTGGGGAGAGGGAGGCAAACACCCTACCCCAAGCCATGGCAATCTTGCCTTGGACTGAGGGCAGAGAAGATGTGATCAGATTGGCATGAAACCAAGGGGCTTTCTTGCGATTGACGGTCAACTTGAATGAAATCATAGTCGAGCAGTGATCAAAAACAAACATGTCACACTTTGGGAGAGGGAAGGGGGGGCCCACTGGTTGATGATACTTTGTGAGATATAGCTCCTATCAAGTTTGGCTTGTTGCAGGTCAGCACCAACTTGGAGGTTTGACCAAGAGAAACCACCAACATCCTTGATCTCCACTAGATCCAAGTGTAAGTTGACTTGGTCCCAAATTTCCTTCTCTTGCCCATCAATCACCCGTCCCTTCCTCCCCCATTTGTCAGAGAGAACCTTCACCATATTAAAGTACATACAAAGAACGTCATTGAAGGGCAAAAAAATCTAATGACTACCAAGTGGAGATTCTTTCCGAATCGATATTAGGAGCATACAAGGAGATGATGGAAAACTTCATAGGACCCCCAAAGAAGCACCAACCTGATCAGAAAGGGAATCCACAATTCTAGTGTGCCAACTTATATTGATGTTGATAGCTTCACCACCATTTCCCTTGGGGTGCGTGGTGGAGAGCCAGACATGGGATGAGGAAATACTCTTAAGTCTCTTTTGTAGTTCCTGTCGATTTTGATCTCTTGAAGGCAGATGAAGTTCGGGTTTATGCTTTTATCACAGATCCATTGGCTGATCATAGTAGTTCTTGAGGGGTCCGATAGACCTCTAACATTGAGAGATACAATAATCATGATCGAAGGTTGCTATCTTTGCGGAGAGGGGCCTTGTCCCTCTTTTTCTTGTTTTTCTTCTCGACTTTTTTCTTTGAGGTAGAGGGATCCTGACATAGAAGTTTCCCCTTAAGAGGGCTCTTCCACTTTATCTCAGCCGAGTTCGAAAACGAGTCCGTTATCTTTTTTGGGAATCGTAGAACCAATTATTATCGAGTTTTCACGGTCCTAGCTAACGTTTTTCTCATTGGTTGCTTTCCTTGCAATTCTAATCTTCAAGGGTTTCCCCCTCGCTATGATAGTCTTCATGATTCATTCTCCTTGGGTAATCCAGGTCATTGACCTCCTTTTCCAAGATGCAAAAGAAGTTAATTTCTTGAGCCGATCATGAAGGGCTCTTCTCAATAATACCTTTAGGGATTCTTCTCCTCCTTCATCTAACTTCTGTGAAGCCATTAGGGTTCATTTCTAGAACTTGTATTGTCCCCTTCTTAGCATCCCGTGAGTGATCTATCGATACGTTCTGGGCCAGTAGCCACCTAATCCCAATAGTATTAACTATCTCTAGATATTTCTTACTGGATTTCTGCCTCAGGGGACATTCTTTAATTCTATGGCCCTACATTCCACACTGAAAGCAAGCATTTGTCAAGTTCTTGTACAAAATCTCATGTTCAATGATTTTCTCTTCTCCAATGTCTATGGAGATTTTAGATGGGAGATCTTTGTTTAGATCAATTTCATCACAAATCTATGGGTGCCATCTAGCATTGAATGAGTATTTCACACCTTCATATAAGAGGCCTCCAACATCATCTCTCGAGGCTAGGGGTCGGTTGATGGGTGAGAAAATTTCCCTTAAGAATTCATAAAGGAAAAAGGGCAAGTTCAGGAGCTCGATCCAAAGTGGATAGCACATGAGTTTAGATTGATTAGGAATCAAATCAGGAAACCATTTAAGAAATTCTTGCTTCGCCATAACATCATCCTTGCAAAGGGAGGCAACCAGAAGCTTGACCCCAAACAGTTCTAAAGACTTGACGAAAGCCTTGGCCTTCGACGATGGACCCGAATTATTTACAAAAGAGGGCACGAAACCACCATGAAGGAGGCCATGAAAACCCGCAAAGCAAAAAACCACAAGAACTCATGAAACCTCCATCGGAATGACAAAAAACACAAATCATTACCCCCAACTCTTAAACTTTAAACCACTTAAAGAGATAATAATCCTCCAATGTACCTCTAAACAATGTTCCTCCAATTTACCTCCATTCGATGCAAGATGTGTCCTTACTTCAAGCATGAATGGAGTCTTCACCTTGGCCCTCTTTGTTGGTGGACACCCATTTTGCTATAGTCTTATCAATTCCTTTTGCTTCCAATAGGCATCCGTCAGACTCTTTTGTTCTTACCTCGAGTTACGTGCAAATAAATGGTCTCCATATTGGTACATTCAACTAGTTTTAATTGGACCCACAATTTAAGTTGGAACCCTATCGGATGAATGAGAATCGTGGAGCTATGTCAATCGCATAGCTCTGTCAAACGCGGATTTAGCACACTCGATGTCGATCAATCGTGGAGGATGTCGCACATGTCAATCATCTCCAGTCAGTCGCAATGGATGCTCCTCCAGCCAATCATGATGGATAGCTTTAGAGTGTATTGATGTTCCAATCAGTCGCGATTGATAGTTTTAGAGTATATTGATGTCAATCATCTCTATTCAATCATGATGGATGCTCCTCCAACAATACATTTGGTGCTTGTTTTTCTATTGGAGTCACCTTTGGTGGGTGCCTATACATATACACATACACATACACATATGCATACTCAAACACATACACACACATACGCATACACATACACATACACACACATACACATATGCATACACACATACACACATATACACATACACACATAAGCATTTACATATGCATATACATACAGAGATGCACACACACACATACAATGCACATATGCATACACATACACATACACAAACACATACACATACACACACATGCACATACACACACATACACATACATATACACATACACATACTATACATAAACATAAACATCCACATAGACATGCACATACACATACACAAAGACATACCCATACCCATATGCATATAGATATGCATACACATATGCATACACATTTGCATATAGATATGCATACACATATGCATATGCGTACGTGTATGCATATGCATACACATACACATATGTATACATGTACACACATACACATGCACATACACGCACACATGTAGACACACAACCATACACACATGTAGATAATCACACATACACATACAAATATGCATACACATACACATACACAAACACATGCACACATACACATGTAGACACACACCCATACACACACAAACACATACAAATACACAAACACATACACATACACATACAAATAGACATATAGATACACAAGTACATACACATACACTTACATAGATACACAAGTACATACACATACACTTACATAGATACACATACACATATATGTACACACACACATACACATACACGTACACATACACTTACTCATACACTTACTCATACACTTACACACATACACATGCACATACACATACACATACACATACACATGCATGTACACATACACATACACATACACATACACATACACATACACATACACATACACATACACATACACATACACATACACATACACATACACATACGCATATGCATACGCATACGCATACGCATACGCATACGCATATGCATACGCATACGCATACGCATACGCATACGCAGACGCATACGCATACGCATACACATACGCATACGCATACGCATACGCACACGCATACGCATACGCATACGCACACGCATACGCATACGCATACGCATACGCATACGCATACGCATACGCATACGCATACGCATACGCATACGCATACGCATACGCATACGCATACGCATACGCATACGCATACGCATACGCATACGCATACGCATACGCATACGCATACGCATACGCATACGCATACGCATACGCATACGCATACGCATACGCATACACATACGCATACGCATACGCATACGCATACGCATACGCATACACATATGCGTATGCATATGTGTATGCATACGCATACGCATACATGCATACGCATACACATACGCATACGCATACACATACGCATACACATACACATACGCATACACATACCCATACACATACACATACACATACACATACACATACACATACACATACACATACACATACACATACACATACACATACACATACACCTACACATACACATACACATACACATACACGTACACATACATACACACATACACATACACGTACACATACATACACATATACACATACACATACACATACACATACACATACACATACACGTGCACGTACACGTGCACGTACACGTGTACGTGCACGTACACGTGGACGTACACGTGCACGTGCACGTGCACGTACACGTACACGTACGTGCACGTGCACGTGTACGTGCACGTGCACGTGCACGTGCACGTACACGTACACGTGCACGTGCACGTACACGTACACGTACACGTGCACGTACACGTACACGTACACGTGCACGTACACGTACACGTACACGTGCACGTACACGTACACGTACACGTGCACGTACACGTACACGTACACGTGCACGTACACGTACACGTACACGTGCACGTACACGTACACGTACACGTGCACGTACACGTACACGTACACATACACATACACATACACATACACATACACATACACATACACATACACATACACATACACATACACATACACCTACACATACACCTACACCTACACCTACACATACACCTACACATACACCTACACATACACATAACACATACACATACACATACACATACACATACACATACACATACACATACACATACACATACACATACACATACACATACACATACACATACACATACACATACACATACACATACACATACACATACACATACACATACACATACACATACACATACACATACACATACACATACACATACACATACACTTACACATACACATACACATACACATACACATACACATACACACACATACACACACACATACACATACACATACACATACACATACACATACACATACACATACACATACACATACACATACACATACACATACACATACACATACACATACACATACACATACACATACACATACACATACACATACACATACACATACACATACACATACACATACACATACACATACACATACACATACACATGCATATGTGTATGCATATGTATACACATATGCATACACATACGTAAGCACATATACATACACATACACACATGTATACACATATGCATATGCATACACATACACATATGTATATGCATACACATACTCATATGCATACACATATGCATATGCATATTCATATGCATAGACATATGCACACATAGGCATATGCACTATGGGAGAAAAATAAATAATGATAAAGAATACATGAGTCTACATGCCTCGCTGCAACATACTCTGCTTGTGTGGTGGAAATAGCTGTACATTCTTGAAGATGAGATCTCCAAGAGATAGCACCTCCAACAAAATGAAAAATGTACCCTCACAACCAACATAGTCAGAATCTGTGTAACCAATAATGGATGCTTTCCCTCTACCTAAGCATAGACACTTGTCCTTAGTGCCATTCAGATATCTCAAAATCATCTTGACTGCTTCCCAATGTTTCTTGCCAGGATTAGACATATATCTGCTCACAACTCCCACTACAAATGCAATGTCTCATCTCGTAGCTACCATAGCATACATGAGACTACCAACAACATACTGATAGGGAATTTTGGTCATGAATTCCTTTTCCTCATCTGACTTGCTCAAATTTACATATGTGGGTAAAGGTGTACTCAATGCCTTTCCACCTTGCATATTGAACCTGTGAAGTACTTTGGATATGTACTCACTTTGAGATAAGTATATGCATCTTTTACTCCTATCATGATTAATGAGCATGCCAAGAATATGTTTGGCATCCCCCAAATCCTTCATATCAAATGTCTGACTCAACTTCTTTTTGAAAATTGACAAGTCATAAGAGGACTTCCTAGGAAGATATCATCAACATAAAGTATCAAGCATATCAAGCTACCACCTGAGCATCTCTTTGTGTATAGACAATGATCCTCATTGCTTCGAGAATAGCCTTGAGACTTCATAAAAGCATCAAACTTTTGGTACCATTGTCTAGGGGACTGTTTAAGTCCATACAGGCTCTTCTTGAGCTTACAAACTAGAATTTCCTTGCTAGGAACTACATAACCCTCTAATTGTTCCATATAGATCTCATATGTAAGAACTCCATGCAAGAAAGTAGTTTTCACATCCATTTGGACTAGCTCTAAGTCCTCCACTGCAACGAATCCAAGCAACATGCGCAGGGTAGTCATCTTGACCCTTGGAGAGAAGATTTCCTCAAAATCAACACCATGTTGTTGCTTATAACCCTTTGCAAAAAGTCATGCTTTATACTTTGGAGAAGCACTATCTGATGTGAATTTCAGCTTATATGCCCATTTACATGGTAAATCTTTCCTGCCCTTTGGCAAAGGTACTAAATCCCAAGTACTATTATTATGAATAGAATCCAACTCACTCTTCATGGCATGCTTCCACTTGACATGATCCTCTGTCTGCATAGCCTCTTTGTAGCAATAAGGCTCACCCACATCTCTTAGCATAACAAAATCTAAACCTAGAACATATCTATCAGGTGGATGTGAGACACGTATAGAGTGTCTCAATGATTGTTGCACAGGAACATTTGCAGACTAATCTGATCAGATATTCTCTTCAATGTCCCTATGTGCAACATTTTTATGCATGCTAACTGGAGGACTAGTATCCTCAATCACACTCTTCTCACTTCAACCTCCTTAATGGGCTATTTATGCATCTTAGACTCATTCAAAATGACATCCCTACTTCTGATCACTTACCGTGTTTCAAGATCCCATAAGCGATATCCAAATTGTCCTTCGCGACCATATCCAAGAAAAATGCATTTCTTTGACTTATGGTCCAACTTTTTGTCTAAGATTCTTGGGTATATGAACATATGTTTCACATCCAAAAACTCAAAGAAGTAGAACTCTACTTGAAATGGCACGATGTATGGTTAAAGGAAAGCATCTTCCTGATAAGTTTTGGATGGAAGCGGTCATGTGTGCAAAATTATCTGTTGAATCGCTGCCCTACAAAAGCATTGAGAGTCATCACTCTTTATGAGGCTTGGAATGTTGTATACGTACATGTATATTGTCTCTTGGTGCCATTATGACTTCGAAACTTAGAAAAATCTTTCAAGAAGTATTATCCTCCTCCATCAAATCTAAGAATCTTTATGTACATGCCCATCTCTTTTTTGAAAAGTGCTTTGAAAACTTTAGGGTGACTAAACATTTTAGCCTTTGACTTCATAGAGTGTAACCATGTGATTCCTATGTGATCATCAATGAGGATAAAAAAATACTTGCCTCCCAATGAGGACTCCTTTGTTGGTCTCCATACATTGGTGTGAATGAGATCTAATGAAAATTTGTCCCTTGTTTACTCTTCTTGAATGAATGCCTTGTTTGCTTCCCAAATCTTCATGCTTCAGACAAACATTACATACTTCAAAATGAAAATTTGAAAGAACACTTACCACACCTCTCCTTTGCATATCTGTTGCAGAGCTAAAGAGCGCACAAAGCAGAGAAAAAAGACGGGCCCCAAAATTTTTCCGATTTGGACACACAACTTTTGTATCATAACCACCCTTGTATATAATTTCCGTTGTAAATGCACTAGAGGAGTCCTCTAGATGCATCCCCACAAAAGATTAGTGATTTACCCATGTACAATAGTAGGAAATTAGTCTTTTAGAGAATAAATTGCCGGTCTCTTGTGTGAAAGGACCAAACTTAGGGCACTAGTATATAAGTCAAAAGTGACTCATTGTAAAAAACTTCTTGTCATGGTGAAGAAGAGCACTTCTGAATTTTCGAGTTTGCCTCTTCCTTGCTGATTTTGATCTTCATTTTGCTCATGTATGTGTGTGTGATGTTTGAAACGCAAGTGTAGGACTGTTATCTACCCCTTCCCCCTTGATTTGAGCGGCTGTAGTGTGTGCGTAAGCTAGGAGAAGCAAAAACGCGGGTGTTTGTGACTCCCGTAATTCACTGTTTCTGCCATAACTTGAAGCAGAGTGGTCAGAATTGAGTAAAACCATCACCGTTGGATTCGTCTCGTCGAGAGCTTCGAAACGAGTACCCTATTGCCTATGTTCGGAGTTCTGGGCTGGGAGAAAACCCCAAAAAACCAAAACTGCTGAAAAGAGGCTTATGGCAACACTTCCAGTATTTCAGTAGGTGTGGGTAGTATTAGTCTTTTCTCATGCTTGAATAGCTAACTCACTTCATTTTCTATCACGTGTGCACATGTCTTCATACACTTGGTAAGTTTCTCCTTAGGATTGACATTTAAATGTGTGAAAAGAACTCCACTATATGCACTTGTATGGCAATTGAGGTATAGTCTCATTGGTACAAGTCCTTGAGTCATCGTGGCTCAAGAACACACGTTTTTTGGCGCCGTTGCCGGGGAGTCACTCCACCAACGTGCCTTCGTGATAGTTATAGAGCGAGTGTGATCGAATCGTACTTGTAGAAGCAAATTTGTCCTTTGACGAGTAGTATACCATCTCAGCACTTGTCACTTCTCATCTTTGAGGTGTGTGTGATAAGTTTTAGGTTTAAGTGTAGGAGGAGGGAAGAGAAGAAGGAGTTAGGGTTAGGTTAGAAGGAGAGGAAAAGTGAGGAGAAGAGGAGTAGGAGTAGGCAAAAATTCCCAGAAAATCTCCAAAAATTCCAAAATTTCAAGTTCAGTAAAAAAAAACTATAAAAACCAAAAAAATTTGGCTCATTTGACACTTCACAGTATTCTGGTATCGTTTGCCAGCAGCGACCAGTATCGTGGGTTTGGTATCGTGGCATTCAGGCTTTTAAAGCTAGGTTTTGAGCTCACATTGCAAGCAAGACAGTACCAAGGTAAATATTCTCACAATTTCTCTGACAAAAACACTTTAAAAATAGTATCGCGGGGGGGAAAAACTGATATCATTGTTATCCTTTTGTGTGATACAGAGGTTTAGGAAGGAAGAGGAGAGTGAGGAGAGTAAGGGGGTGAAAAAAGTTGAAACAAATCTTGCTCTTAGGCTTGAGTATCGCGATCGGTTGAGTTTTGGTATCGCGATTCCAAAATTCCCTTGTATCGCGACACTCGCCTGAAGTATCGTATCGCTGGATACCTACTTTGGTATCGCGACACCATTTCGGTATCGCGACACTGAGTCGGTATCGTGATCGCATCCGATCTCTGGTATCGTATCGTCCGATACTAATACTGGGTATCGCGACACCACTGTGGTGTCGTATCGCCTAAGTTTCTAGTATCGCGACCTCACTTTACCGAGTGGTATCATATCGCCTGATACAGTGGTATCGCGACACCACTTTGGTATCGCGACACTACTTCAGTATCGCGATCGTGCCCTCCCAAGTGTCGTATCGTCGGTTGCTTATCTTGGTATCGCGACACCATAGAGGTATCGTATCGCCAAGATTGGTATCGCGATCGCACTAGCTGCGGTGGTATCGTATCGTTTCCTGCCAAGGAATATCGCGATACCACACTGAGATCGTAGCGCCTCGAATCTCGAGTATCGTAACGTTTACTTTGCCGGTATCGTATCATGGTGTTCCCCAGTGGAGTATCGCGACACTATATCTGGTATCGTATCGTCTGTTAATCTGGACAGTATCGCGACACCAGATTGATATCGTATCGTCTGGGTGTCTGGTATCGTATCGTTTGGAGCTCTGGTATCGTATCGCCGAGAGCAGTATCGCCAAGTGTGGTATCGCCCAGAAGTAAACCCTTCTTTTGGCAAACAAACTGAATCATTGGTAGAGCTGTCCCAAGGGGATCTAAGAAACATAAAGAGAGGCTTCAGAGAGTGAATGAACTTGAGGTCAGGAAGAGTTCTAGGTAGTAGAAGGAGTGTCATATCCTCAGTAGGAAGTACAGCCCAGGCTAGTCATCACTCAGTCTACTTAGAAACTTCCAGTGACTCGGAGGAGGAGTTACTTATGGCTTCAGAAGACATGCAAGGACCTGCACCAACAGGAAGCTTCATGACTGCTGTTGAAGGAGACTACCGTACCTCCTTACAATATGTGTCCACCAATGCCCAGGAGATTCCAATCTACCTGGATGGCTTAAACAGATCCGTCGCCAGAATGGTAACTGCCCAAAATGTCACCATCATACCACGACCAGCTGTCAAATACGAGGGAGGTGCTTACATTGACAAAATGGGTCACATCTACATAGTAACTGAATTTCCTGAGAGGATCAATGAAAGAGGAGAGTTTATGGATCCCGACAACTCTGAAGAGTTAGTGACCACCCCTAGAGGCAGGTCACAAGTATCACGGGTCTTGAGAGGAGACTTGATACCTCAAGACGACTACCTGTTGGAAGTCTACATGATTCACGGAGCAGACTTATTGCTTCAAACTGACGTACCTGTTCAAGGAATAGGAGAGAGCCCCATGACATTCTATGAGTTGAAAGACCCAGATGACGAAACTAGACTCACTTACCTAGATAAGAATCAAAGAAGATATTGGCCTGTAGGTGTCCTAGACAGGGCTCGGCTGAGATATATGGGTGCACCTATATTTCCTCAGAGAGAGCAGGCAACTACTTCGCAAAATCCTTTTGGAAATCAACAAGAGACGGAACATACCACATCAGGACAGACCAGTCAAAGAAGTGTGCCCAACCGTACTCATGTACAGTTTGCAACTCCAGGAGTGCACATACACAATCAGACCCACACAGGGATGGGGAACCATTTCCGACCACCGGTCAGACCACGACCACCTGTGGGAGGACAGCCAGGAATGCCTCCATTACGACCAGTTGCCCCAGTCGTCCCTGTAATGCCCAGACCGCCTGGACCAATGAGAAGATTGAGACCAATCCAAGTAGCCAAGTGCGTGAGAAACCATTATGATGGATTAGGGGAGCCATATGATCATATTGCCGAATTTAAACAAGTTCTAAGAGCAGAGCAAGTAGAGGACTTCTTTGTGCAGTATGAGTCTTTTGGACTCACCCTCACAGGAACAGCTCTAACTTGGTTCCAACCTTTAGATCCCAATCAATTTGGAAACATGGAACAATTCTTTCAAGAATTCATTGGAGAATTTACAAAGAGAGGGATTAAACACAATTCTGCATCTTTAATCCATAGCTTTAAGCAAAACCCTAATGAAACTGTGAAGACTGCTGCTCGAAGATTCAATCAATATGTGGACAGATGCCCAATGGCTGAGAGACCGACTCAACAAAAGATGATTTCATTATTTTTAGAGGGACTCTCTAACGGGACCCTAAGAACCCTAGTGTATGTGAAGAGGTTACAAACATTGAGTGAGTGTCTTCAAGAGTGCATCGATCTGGAAGATAATCTTGCTGAGGACCTCAAAGGTACTACCGACCTCACTAAATCAGAAGACTCAAGAAGCACTGTTACGTCCAATTCTAGTAATGTGGAAGAACTAGCGGAGCTATTAGCAAAGAAACTAGGAGTCCAAGGGCAGAGAGCTTACCAACATCCAGCTCAAAGAGTGCCTATGTTAAGGAGGTGTAACTTATGTGGAGGAGAACATCCCACACACTTGTGTGCCAGAGGAGGAGCCGGTGCACAACCTACGTATCCATACAACAGACAACAACAACCAAGGACTTCTTCATACTGCCACATTGAGCAAAAATATACCAATCACACAACTGAGAACTGTCCCTTTAATAGACAATCACGACCTGTCCACCCACCCCAATATCGACCTTATGGATACCCATCTAGAGAGTTTGGTAGGGAGATGCCTAGATACAACCCTTATCCGGTAGGAGCACCAAGACAATATGAGCAAGCATCGTATCCACCACCACAACTAGTATTGGGACCACAATTGTCACAACCTCAACAAGTTGTACCTGTGAAGTATACTCAACCGGAAGAAAACTTGGAAAGAGCCATAATACCAGCTTCAATAGCGACCAATGTAGAATCAACCAACCAAGGGTATGAACCTCCACCAGGAGAGTACTATCCATATGAAGCCAACATGATGGAATATGAACCAACATATGACGCGGCCTATTATGGATATGAGGGATTTGATCAGACTTATGGAGCAGAGACTGCAACTTTAATGTATACAGCGCCCAAAGCACAACAACCCTTGAGACCTCCAATTAGACCACCAGTGCAGAGAGGACCGTGTTATAGATGCGGAGGGGATCACTTCATTAGGGAGTGTCCTCGACCTTACAACCCTCCACCACCCAGGATTTGGGAAGGATATTGCAGTGATTGTGGGAAAGAACATCTTTTTAGAGATTGCCCTAAAAACCCCACAAAAACTCAAGGCACTGCACCAATTAATGTAATTGAGGTCTTAGAAGGATCTGGAAGTGAGAAGGAGTACACTGTACCACTAAAAGCTATCACTAGAGCTCAAGCAAAACAACAAAAGGGAAAACAACCGGAAGAAAAACCAGAGAACAATAAAACAGTAGAATCTAACATTCAGGTAGCCGAGGATTCGGAGAACTCATGTGAGAATTCCCAAAACACCAAAGTACAAAAATGGAAAGGAAGACGAGAAAAGCTCAAAGAAAAATGGGCAAGAAATAAGAGCCAAGACAGCAAAAAACAAACGAAGGGTTCTAGAAAGCATAATGAACAAAAAACGCATAAGGAGATCCCTGAAACACCACCAATTAGCTCAGAGGAAAAGAAGCCAGGATCAATTCTAGCTGACCCAAAACCAGAGGATTTGGACATGTGGTTAAAAGCATACCAAGCCAGAATCAAAATGGGCCCGAACCTAGAGCAACATGAAAAACTCTATCCTCAAGGGGAATTAGAGAAAGAAAGACTGGCGATATGCAAAAAGCTCATCGAAGTAGCACAGGCGACTCTAGAAAAAACTATCCCAATTTTGCCTGAAACAAGGATCGCACAGGAACTATACGAAGAGTGCATCCAACCTAAGGATAAGGAACCTAGACGGGAAGATGATCGAAATGAACGAATGAAATTTCAAGGGGAACAGGTATCCATGATACCCGACCTAGAGGAAGATTGGTCCAAAGACTTGTGGAAAAGAATTAGAGAAGAGCAATGGAAAAAGGATGGAATCAGTCCACCTCCTTTTGAGGTAATAGAGGGGGAAGATAGTCACCATGATCATAACCTGGAGGAAGCATATGAGGAAGTGTCAAGACTTAATAAAGGAAGAGAGGAAACTATGAGCATTTCGACATTGCCTAACTACATGGGAGAATATGAAAGAGAGTCCATAATAATACGAGCACCCACAGTGCATGGGAAAGAAAAAGGAAACTCAGAAGGGAGTTCACACAACCTAACAGAACTTAAGAAAACAAAGGTGCAATGCAAATTGACGGTGGAAGAGTTGCTTCAACTTAAACCACATCTATGGAGACAGTTAGCAGATCAATTAGAGCCACCTGCAGAAAAAAGGGAAATAACAGGAAAGGAAAAAGAAAACCACTCCACAATACAAGTTCCAGTTGATAAAGTGGGGGAGTTTAGTGAAGGAGATGAAGGTAATACGTGCTTACCTGTCACCTACAATGGGTACATGACCAAGGCCATCCTAGACACGGGAGCGGGAGTAGGGATTGCCACCAAGGAAATATGGGAAAAATGGGGAAAACCTGCCTTACGACCCACGCGCATGAAGCTCCAATTAGCAGATGGTCATGTAGAAAAACCCTTAGGAATATTGGAAAGGATCAGGTTAACCACTTGTGGAGTAGAATTCGAACATACCTTAGCCATCTGTAAATTCGAGAAAGCAAACAACTACGAAATGATATTAGGACGACCCTTTATGAGACAAATGCGAGTAGTACAGGATTGGGGCAAAGATTCTTTATATCTACAACATCAAGGAAACACCACCAAGATAAACTTGCACACGTTTGCGTATCGAGATGTCCCTCCATTACAATGGAATCCAATCCACAAAGAAGAAGATGACCTATCCATTCATAGTGCCGGATCGAGTGATCAATCTTGGATGCATGAGGATGCCCAGTTATGGATGTGTAAGGAAGCCAAGAGAGAAGAGAGCAAAAGGCAACCTTGGCCGATAGGACATCGTAACTATCGCTCAGTAGAGGATCCCACTTATATGCCGCAAATCTTTCCTGATGAGATGTTTGAACCACATGGATGGATGGAGATCTTGGCCACTCTAGACATATGCGTAAACGAGGAAGTTTTGACAATGAACGAATGCATAGATGAGGAAGGTTATGATGTAAACATTTATATGGTTGTCCTTCAAGAAGTAGAGGAAGGGGAAATACTGGAAAAAGAATGGAAAGAGGAATATGAAAGCATTGAGATGGATCCGAAATTTGACTCTGAAGAAGATTACTTAAATACTGTTAGGAATCAGAAAGGACAGGAACCAACAAAGATCTTAGCAATTGAAAATGATAGAACAATACACAGGCAGGAGGAAAACATGAGTCAAGGAGAGCCGGACCCAGATCTTTTTGAAGTTCTTTAACACTTTAAAAAATACGAAGTAGAGGAAAGGAAAGTAGCTATTCAAATGCCTAAACGAGAAGCACGAGACGGAGAGGCGTACGACAACAAGGAACAAACAAAAAAAATCATTGTGACAGTGGAGGAAGGAGAAGAAAGGTGCACCTACATTGGTAAAGATGTGTCTGAAGAGGAAGAAGAAGAACTCATACACCTTATCCGGGAGTACCGAGATGTGTTCGCATGGACCTATAAGGATCTCAAAGGGGTAGAACCCTCTATTTGTTCCCATCGAATACCCATGACAACAGAGGCAAAACCCTCCAAACAACGTCCTTATACATACAATGAAGTCTATGCAGCGAAGATTAAGGAGGAAATAGACAAACTACTAGCGGCAGGATTCATATACGAGATAGAACACACAGAATGGGTATCGCCATTAGTAGTAGTGCCTAAGAAAAATGGAAAATTGAGAGTGTGCATAAATCTGAAGAAGGTGAATGCAGCCACCATACGCGATAGCTACCCATTACCGATTACGGATCACCTATTGGAGAGGGTAGCAGGTAAAGAGGTCTATAGCTTCCTAGATGGTTTCTCCGGATACAATCAGGTGGCTATTGCGACTGAGGACCAACACAAGACAGCATTCGCCACTGAATGGGGTGTGTATGCATTCAGAGTGATGCCCTTTGGACTCACTAATGCACCGGCTACCTTCCAACGATTAATGTGTCACGTTTTCAAGGAATTTTTGAAAAAAAGCATGGAAGTGTATGTAGATGACCTTTGCACGTACTCCAATCAAAGACCCGATCACATACCTGAATTAAGGAAGATATTCAACAAATGTAGGCAGTATAGAGTCTGCTTAAACCCCGAAAAATGTGTCTTCATGGTAAGACAGGGGAAAATCCTAGGACACATAGTCTCAAGAAATGGGATATCTACAGATGAGGATAAGATTAAAGTCATATTGGACTTACCAAGACCCAAAAATGTAAAGGAAGTACAAGCCTTTATGGGACATTGTGGATATTACCGTAGGTTTATTCACATGTATGCCATAATAGCTAAGCCCTTATACGGTCTATTGACTCAGTTCACTTGGACAGACGAGTGTGAGAAGGCCTTCAACGAGCTTAAAAAGAGGCTGAGTACAGCCCCAATTCTAAAATCACCCAACTGGAGCAAGCCTTTTCATATTCATGTTGATGCTTCGAACTATGCAATTGGATGTATCCTAGCTCAACCGGCTGATGAAGGGAAGCTTGACCATCCAATCGCTTATGTGAGTAGACAATTAAACCAAGCCGAAAGAAATTACACGACTACAGAAAGAGAGGGCTTAGGAATGGTCTATGCAGTGAAGAAGTTTAGACATTACCTCTTAGCCAACAAATTCAAATTCTTCATAGACCATCAAGCTTTGTTGTATTTAGTCAATAAACCTTGTAACACGGGAAGATTGGTACGATGGTTCTTGTTACTAATGGAGTTTGACTTTGAGGTAATAGTCAAAAAAGGAAACACACATGTGAGAGCAGACCACCTTTCTAGGTTAAAACACGGAGAGCCACCTAGCGGAGTGCCTGATGATTTACCAGATGCTTATCTGTTTAATCTAGAAGTATGTCCGAAGTGGGCAGAAAAATTGACCCCTATACTTACGCATGGCCCTCAACACCCGATCAACAGGAATAGCAAAAAAGAAATTTTTCAATCAAGGAACTTACACATCGTCGCAGGAAGTGTGTATTACAAGGAACCAAATGGAGTATTACTCAGATGTGTAGAGGAGGACGAACAAAAACAACTGATCAACCAAGCACATGTGAACAAGTGGAAAACCCATCAAGGGATGCACGGAACAATTCAAGAATTAAAAAGATTAGGCGTATATTGGCCCGACATGTCCAAAGACGTTCACGATTATGTAAGTAATTGTGTGGAATGCCAGGAAACTAGCCCTGAGGATCACGTGTCCTTACCTTTTTCTACCATAGCGCCTAATTGGAGTAAATCATTAGTGCAATTCCTCAGAACGAAAGAGCACGAAATAGGAGCTAGTCTAGCAAGAAGGCGATCCTTAGAAGAAATGAGCAAGGATTATGTGATAATGGGAAGGCAATTGTTCAGAAGAGGAAGAGACAATCAACTCAGATTGTGCGTGCATGAAGGAGAATATCTTCCCATATTAGAAATGGCACACGCAGGAGCTGCGGGAGGACATTTTTCAGCAGATAGAACGGTCAAGATGATTCTCTTTGCAGGCTTGTGGTGGCCAACTCTACACATGGATGCGGAGACATATGTGAGAAGCTGCGAAACATGCCAGAGAGCAAAATATCCCATTAGAAGAGATGACATGCCTTTAAGACCCATGGTTTGTGCGAGAGCATTTACCAAGTGGGGTATTGATTTCATAGGACCTATCAATCCACCTGCGAAAGGATCACATGTGGAGTACATCATAGTAGCCACCGACTACTTAACAAAGTGGGTAGAAGCAAAAGCCACTCGAAAAAATGATGCTCAAACCACAGCAAAATTTCTTTTTGAGCACATTTTCACACGCTTTGGACTACCAATCGAGATAGTGAGTGATCGAGGAACACATTTCTTAAACGAAGTCATTGAATCGCTAATGAATGAATTTCTAGTGATTCACAAAAAATCAGCCCCATACCATCCCCAAGCTAACGGACAAGCTGAAAGTTCCAACAAAGTACTATGTACTGTATTAACAAAGATTGTCAATGATGGAAGGTCAGATTGGGACAAACAATTGCATCACGCAATTTGGGCCTTCCGAGTGGCATATAAAACGGCCATTGGAACCACACCTTTCAACCTAGTGTATGGGCAGAATGCAATTTTGCCAATTGACTTCTTAGTACCTACATTGAAAGTGGCCCAGCAATATGAGTGGAACGGTCATGAATTGTCTCAGCAATTAGATCAAATCGAAAAGCTGCACGAGACTAGATTGCAAGCAGTAGCAGGCATCTATGCCGCTAAGCGGAGACAAAAGGCATACTACGACTCACATATTAAAGATAAGGGGCTAAAAGAAGGAGACTTAGTCCTCGTATACACCCTAAAACAACATGCAAAGAAACTCCAAAAACGAGGATATGGACCCCTGATCATAAATCGAATCTCCACTAGCGGTGCAGTCAATCTCGCTACACTAGATGGAGACATTCTTCCCAATTACATCAGTGGATGCCGAGTGAAACGATTCATGAAACCATTGACGGATCAAATGCTAACGCGACTGTTAGGAGCTCAGAATAGGAAGACGGAAGAAGAACGAGTTCGAGAGGAAGCCCGACAAGAAGCACTAGAACGCATTAGAAAACGCAAGGAGTGGATCAGGCAAAGAGATGAACGCTATCTCCAAGGAGAAGAGCCCATCCCTATGGCAAACTACCAGGTCAAAAATGGTGACACAACGGGTATATGTAAAACACAACCTTACCTAAACCTAGGGATTGGTAAGACGGAGTATAAATTGATAGACTCAGGAGCAGGCCTTAGCTGCATGCGAAGGAGGATAGCGAATGAATTGCAATTGGAATTGAATCCCACAAAAGCCAAACTAATAGGAATTGGAGGTCACACCTTAGACTGTATTGGAACAACGAATGTGTCCCTCCACCTAGGGAATTCCTCCATGGAACAAAGAGTCCTAGTATGTGAGGACGACGATTTAATAGAAGACTTCATTCTAGGACAAGACTGGATCATTGAAACAGAAGCATGTATCCATCTGGCTCAAGGATATATTTCAGCCACGATAGGGCATAAGGAGGTTTTCAGCTTGCTTGAAGAGAAACCGTGTAACCAAGCCATATCAATACCAAGATCAGAAGAAGTTCAAGAAGCGACGGAAGATAGTAACGACTGTGCTCAACACCCAGAAAGCAAAGGCATAGAAGCTGAAACTTTAATCATTGCGACATCCCCTATTGCATCGAAGCTATCCAATGCAATTGCGGATCACCCAACCAACGAGGAGACGCTTTCTCCTAAACAGGCTCAAAGCGTCCAAAGATCGCACTATTGGAAAACAACAAGCAGATACTCGAACAGACAACCATCCAAATATATGTGGGTACGAAAGGATCAATTACAGAGTCAAGAAATGTTCACAAGCGCTTTGAAGAAGGGAACGGACATCACCAAACCCGCTACAAAGCACTACAAACAAAAAGAATCAGTAAAAGTATGGATTGCCAAGCCCTTGCTTGAAGCGCAAAAATCTCGAAATCAGATATGGATCCCCAAAAAGGCCATACAAACAGCTAAACAGAATGTGAGGACCAAAGAGGAAACACCACAGCAGACAAAACAAAAGCCAACAACACATATGAATCATCAGAGAAGATCGCAAAGCAATGCCAAATTCACTCGAACAATGGATAAGGAAAATGGAACACGAGGAGCTGCACGAGTTGAGAAAACCCAGAGACCTCTCTCAGTGTTCTCAAAATGGGTCTGGAAACCAAAGCTACCACAAGGAGCAAATGATCGAGGAGATAAAGCACTCAATTGCACTCATGTTGTGTCTGATGCACCTCAAGTAAGCATGATAGGGCCACATTACAAGGCCATGCATTCGACACAGGATGTACATTATCGAACTAGTGGTGCACGATCTCCAAGTGAGATTAGATCTTAGCTCTAAACTGATAGGAATGGACATACTATGTACATAAACTTCGCTTCGGCTATACTAACGATTGTCTTATTTCAGAAAAAAATAAAAATAAAAATATATATATATATAAAAAAAGAGGCGGTAAGAAATCCCACTTTTGCAATGATGGGGAACGGAGTGACGTGCTACCATAAACAAAACAACACAATGTATGGTCTCATGAAAGCTTTTTCAAGCTAATGCACTTTTCCTTGTAAGTGCAGATGGCTTCTGAAGACTCTGAAGCTACAATCCAAGAGGAGGTCCAAGAATTCCCTCCCCAATGTCTTACGAAAGCAAAAGGCCATTGGTTCAGAGATGAACAGCCCGTGGACGAGTATCTTTTCTTGGCCAACATAAAGATCATGGACACGGAGCACCACTTTCCGATCATGTCCCAGGACTTCAAGGTTTTACATGGAATGCCATCTACAATCGATATCATGAAGAAAGCAGGAATTCACAAGTATTTTGAGCTACCTATCTACAAGCCGGACTTCCAACGCTGTACCCAAGTCATGAACACTCTGAGACCGGCACTACATGATCCATTGGTGCCAGAAGCCAATGTGATGGATAAAAATGGCGAATGGGTAGTCATTCAGTTCTCCCACGACTTGATCAAAGAAGCACTTGAATGGGAAAAAGATGGTGTCAACACGGTCAAAGAAGAAATTCGTGGAGCAAATACTAGAACTTTTGTCGACATTAATAGAGTGGATATCGAAGAAGAAGTCAGGTTGATTCATCAACACTTCTGCTTCCCGAGTATGAACAGATACACGGCCCCTCAAAAGATTATCGTGCAATTATTGTCTCATGCCATAAAACAGATTGGTAATCAGGTAAATCTTACCCCATGTGTGCAAGAAAGATTGTTCGAGGCAAAGAAGAAATGGGAAAATAAGAAATTCCTCAATGGAACCACTGCCCTCACGATCATGATTTACCATGCATTGGGCATGCGCGAGTACTTGAGGGAGATGCCATCTTCAATGGAGTTGGCTCAATATGTCAAGAATGCTACTGTACCTAAACAAAGGAAAGGGAGCAAGCAGATAGAAGAAACAGAAACAAGTTCACAACCTCGGATGAGAGGCACCATGAGAGGTACAAAGCGGCCTAGAGAAGTTCTACAAAAAGAGGAAGAAGCACCACAAACAAAGAGAGTACATGTGCTTCCTACCACCACCACTCAAGGACCCAGAAAGATTACGGAAGAAGAATTAACCCAAGCACTGGAGGAGACTCATAAGTATACAGAAGGACAAATCAATCTACCAGTGCATGGTCATCACTATCAACAGTCTGCAACAGTTCAAAAGCCAAAAAGAAAACTCACTAAGGTACATAGATATCGAGAGATTGGGCTAGACAATTCAAGTTCAGGATCCGACGACCGAGAAAAGCAAACTACATTGTTATTGGATGTAGATATTCCAAGTGAATCGAAAGATGATGGCCAGTGGGCCGAATTAAATGAAGTAAAATATGACGAAGCCCAAGCTGACAACAAAGAAAAAGGTCAATCACCACGGGTAGACCAAAATACAACCGAAGAGAAGGCAGAAGAAGAAGGGCAACAACCCATTCAACAAAAAGATGCCTCCATCACCCACACAAAGGAGGACAAATCTGAGGCTGAGAGGCATGCAATGATATCAGAGGACAAGCCTCAGGAAGAAGAAAAAGAAGACGAAGAACCCTTCACCCCACTAAGGGTTGTGGCAGAACCGTCCCCGCTGGATATAACATTTCAAGGGAGTGCCACGAAGGTTCGTAAAGTGGTCAAAGATGAAGCAGAAATGAAAATACAACTACAAGTTCGACAACCACATCAAGAACTGATCCACGTAGCAAAAGGACAAGACGTACAAACCGGAGAAACCCCAGACATAACAAAGACATGGTTGAACGTGGATATAGCTCAGCTCAAGCCTGTGGTGCAGGATATGATTCGCACTGCACTAGACACTCAACAGTTGATGCTTGATGCTGATGAAGATTACGACCAAGCCATGCTCGAGAAGCAGGAGCTTCAGACGAAAGGTATGAATCTGGCAAAGAAATTATCTAAAGTAGAAGCTCAAGTGTTGAAAAAACAGGAAGAGATAAAAACAACCAAAACACAATGCAAAACATTAGAAAAGGAGAATGCCCAACTAAAAGAGCAAGTTTTGGAGCTCACAAAGAAAATAGACATAACTGAAAAAGAGAAAACAAGAATACAAACTCGTAGCAAGGTGCTCGAATCACAGCTCAAAGTGAGCATGGAAGAAGCAGACCAACTAAGGGACAGGAACAAGGAGCTAATGACAGCTCTTCTCAGTGATCAACCACCGCAAGATAATGACAAATCAAATGAGGACATCAAAGACATGGAAGACAAGTTGACAAGGATGGCAGATCAGCTCAAACAGGAGCAAGAGACAATTGCAGAATGGGAACAAAAATATATGAATGATACTGCAGCTCTACGAAAGAAATGGAAAAAAGCTGAGAAAGATTATTTCCGACAGTGCAAAGAAGACACAGATCACATGCATATAGTGGCACAGGAATTAATCAAACATCAAGAAAAACTTACAAAGGCTGAAGAGGAGCTCAAGAATAAAGATGACATCATCAAACAGCTGCAGGAGCAGATTGAGCTAATAGAGAAACAGGGGACACCAGTAGTTCCTCCGGAAACAACGGCTACTGTGGAGGAAGAGGTACGTCCTCTCTCTCCCCCCTTGTATCATTCACCAATAAGGGCGGAAAAGGAGGTTCCACTAGAACCTAACACACGAGACATTGCAGAATTGAGCAGACCAGAAAGGGCACTACTGGTGTCCCAGCTCACTGCTGATTTTGAAGATCAAATAATACAAATAATGAAAGAAGCTCGAATAGACAATAAATAGCTAGATCAAATTTTGAAGCCCTTCAATGTACCATATGGTCTACTTAAAGAACAGACGCGGATGTATATAAAGACGACCACGAATAAAGATCCGGACCACAACCTTCAATTCCAGCATCACACTTTCAAGTATACTCAAGAGGAATTCGAGAAGGCGGATCCCATATGGCGAAGAAAAATTTTGGAGAAGAATCCGACTTTGCGGGTACAGTGGGAAGCATCACCATATGCGCTTCAGGTAAACCCATCATTTTGTCCTGTACCCCGCAGACGCTCTTGGACGCAATTTTGGGAAGCACAGCGTCAAGGCTCTATCAATAATCAGTGGCTAAATTACCCGTTACTACCTACTCCGCCACATAATTACCTACCTACCGAAGAATATATGGTAAAGACAATGGAATTCTGGATTGCCAAATATGCTACAGTGCCGGACTTAACAGTCAAGATGACAAATAAAATACTTAGCATGCTCATTACAGTGTTGAAGGTCTTCCAGCATGCGAAGTATACATTTTTGAATTTCATTGGCATTACGCAAGGGTCGGAAGCTCTCATTTTTTATCTATCGACCATCCCGAGCCGACTCACTATTATGGCGTACTATTCCCGACTTATGTTTTTGCCATCGACTTATATGCAGACTTTCGAAGAAGCATTCTTTACAGGCTTCTTTGAAATAGATTCGGAGATTTTTGTGAAAATGACTTCAAATTTAAATGCGAGGCTGGTGGCCTATGAAACAAGCTTCTTTGCTGATCATAGACAGGCGCCAGAAGACGGAGTGAAGTCACAACAATGGAAGGAATTCATGATATGTCATGCAAATCTGCTGAACCAACGAGAGCAAACCGCCATTCAAACATACACGCGTCGCCTCAGAAAGCCTGTCGAGGACGACAGAGTTCAGGAGGAGGGACGTGTAGAGGGACAATCAAGCAAGAAGAAAAGAAGAAGAAAATCAAAGTCCAAAACAATTCATTAAGAACAGAAAAAGAATATATCTCTGTAGGAAGCCCCGCAGGGGCACGCACCAGGCTACAACGCTAAACCCCGGGGTCCCGAGTCGTGGACTTTTCAAACATCAGAGTAGGACCAAAAGTAAGAAAGGGGTAGAGGCTGAAAAGTTGAAGAGGGTGACTAAGAACAGCACATTCCTAGTCACTGGTGGCGTGCGTGGCAACCCGAGTCAACAGGCAAGACAACTACATCAGGCTGTCGAGTTGTAGAGCTTGAATCAAGAAGGCCATCGAATCTGCATGTCTGTTTAACTACAGACAATACTGACCAAGGGGAGCGTGCAGTGGAAAAGCTGAAGCGCCTCTAAAACGTAATGCAAGATCAAGAATCAGACAACACTACCCACGGGACGCGTTCGCGAAGCAAAGTCTGTCAAGGGACGACAGAGACGAAGAGGGGGAGAGTGTTGCAGAGCTAAAGAGCGCACAAAGCAGAGAAAAAAGACGGGCCCCAAAATTTTTCCGATTTGGACACACAACTTTTGTATCATAACCACCCTTGTATATAATTTCCGTTGTAAATGCACTAGAGGAGTCCTCTAGATGCATCCCCACAAAAGATTAGTGATTTACCCATGTACAATAGTAGGAAATTAGTCTTTTAGAGAATAAAGTGCCGGTCTCTTGTGTGAAAGGACCAAACTTAGGGCACTAGTATATAAGTCAAAAGTGACTCATTGTAAAAAACTTCTTGTCATGGTGAAGAAGAGCACTTCTGAATTTTCGAGTTTGCCTCTTCCTTGCTGATTTTGATCTTCATTTTGCTCATGTATGTGTGTGTGATGCTTGAAACGCAAGTGTAGGACTGTTATCTACCCCTTCCCCCTTGATTTGAGCGGCTGTAGTGCGTGCGTAAGCTAGGAGAAGCAAAAACGCGGGTGTTTGTGACTCCAGTAATTCACTGTTTCTGCTATAACTTGAAGCAAAGTGGTCAGAATTGAGTAAAACCACCACCGTTGGATTCGTCTCGTCGAGAGCTTCGAAACGAGTACCCTATTGCCTATGTTCGGAGTTCTGGGCTGGGAGAAAACCCCAAAAAACCAAAACTGCTGAAAAGAGGCTTATGGCAACACTTCCAGTATTTCAGTAGGTGTGGGTAGTATTAGTCTTTTCTCATGCTTGAATAGCTAACTCACTTCATTTTCTATCACGTGTGCACATGTCTTCATACACTTGGTAAGTTTCTCCTTAGGATTGACATTTAAATGTGTGAAAAGAACTCCACTATATGCACTTGTATGGCAATTGAGGTATAGTCTCATTGGTACAAGTCCTTGAGTCATCGTGGCTCAAGAACACAATATCCTTTGGCTTTTGAAGGTTTATGTGGCCCTGTTACCATTAGTGTACATGTGAAAGGCCAACTAGCCACTCGACACTTCTTTGTATATGTTCTTTAATAATACATATAGTGGCTTGGTCAGTCACAGACCGTAAGTTTGATCGCATTCATAAGACCTAAGAAGTCTGTCTTCATGCTCCTTGTGTACTGTGTTTTTTGCGCATTCTGCAGCCTCTGTGCGGAGTACTGTGTGCAACCTTAGGAGCTTGATTTTCTACTTACAGGATATATTGTGGAGTTGCCAAGAAGGAGAGTGCATTGTGGTGCATCGTCATCGAATTACTTCACTAGTATCAGAGTAGTTTGATGAAAAAGCTTTGTTCCTTTTGTGCAAGCGAAGTGAGCACCCCCCCTCGGCTTTCTCCAAGGCTTAGACTAAGGCGGCGACCAAGGCATAGACCTTGGCATACCTTGTCATCCGAGTCACTGAAGTCACCATGGGCACCGTTGGCTACATGCGAGGGAGGACCTCAACGATCAAGGAAGATAGAGGTTCTCGATACTTCCTGGGAGGTCACCCATCCCAGTATTGTTCCCCCCAGAGCTCCCTTAACCGTGGCAATATATTGCCACTAAGCTACACTCTTGTGGTGTCTGAAGAAGGGGAAAGACTAAGGTTAACATTACCTTGAACATGTTTTGGTCCCTCAAAGATTCATTCTTTGCTTTCAAAGCCTGTTTTTGAAGCATTTTTGCATGTCTTCTGGAGCCATTTTGGAGTACTTTCGCACAGATTTCTCTTCACACAGGTCCAAGAACATCAAGTGTTCTTTTTACTTCTTCGACAATAAATATCAACCTTTGGGGCTGTGTTTTCATCCACACTCGTAAAACTACATGTTTCTCGAAAAGTTTTTCAGTTTTGGTGGGAGCAGCCACTACAACTTTATGAAGGTTTTTTTAGCCTAAAACATCAGAGTTGACAGACACTTGTAGGTGTTGTTGGCTAATTTTTGGACTGTGAATTCAAACTTTTAGTGTCATTTCACTGCATATATTGAGCACATACATCCATGCACGCTTTTGTGGATACTGCTTATGTACATCCATGTGGTCATTGATATAGCAGTTACATTTTTTGCGTAAAGCCTTTTACATTTGATAAAGAGGGTTGTGGTTGAAGGGCTTTGGTGTGCAGAACAAGAGGAGGAAGGAGGAGATGGAGGGAGAGAGAAGAAAGGAACGACGCGTGGACATGCGTGGGAGTCTCGAAACCCACATAATGATCTCTCTTGAGGCAATGCTCTATATATGATGTATATATATGAATATGGGGGTAAGGTCACATGACCCTTACATCCCCAACAATCTCCCACTTAAGCGTCAATGTGACCATAAGTGGTAACATATATAAAGAATGATGTAGGACTATACAGTAATGTACAGGAAGAGTCCGGATCTCTACCCATACCAGATCAGCCTACACCAACTGCCTCGAACAAGGTGTATCCATGCACCTCAAACTGCTCTAGACTCATACAAGTAAGAGTCGAGCTCACATCTGACTGATGCAAGAACTGATGAAGTTCCTGCAAAGCTCCCACTCGCTCTATGCCTATGTCAATCATCGAACGACTGACAACTCCAAGTGCAAATGCTTCAATAGCAACTGCAATATCTGGTCTCGAGCATAACAACTCGTGTTGGTGCAAACAAGCCTTAACACTTGGCTTTGTTTTGTGCTTTGAAGACTCAACATAAAGCTTGGACAATTAGAACTTTGGAAAGATAAAGTTTGAACCCATGAAGGATACATTTGAACCATAGAAACAGATGCTTAATTGATTGTTACTCTTTACCCAATGTAAAAGTCAATATGACTTAATCAATTATGTAATCACACCTACTAGACTAGAGTCGTGGAAAAAGTAGATGATCTAGTTGAGGGAATATCTCCCTAAGTCTAGTGGAGAGAATCAAGGAAACTTTAATTTGAATTCAAATTCAAATTCATTCAAAAACTCCTATAAAAGACTATGTAAAAAGTCGCGGGTATGTTACACTCTTTCTGAGGCTAATCCAAGCAGATTATTGAGTGTGTGAGAGCTACTCTTTAGCCTACACCTCAGAGTACCATTGTGCATTACATCTCTTGCCAATGGGAATGTACATTTGATAGATTCAATACATATACTCATAGTCATTATCTCTGTGTTTTTCTGAGTGAACATCTTCAAAGTCTGTCAACTTCAACAGGGCATATCTCAAGATCTACTGAACCAAATTGGATGATTCAAAGCTCATTGGAACCAGCTCAAAGCATTCTACAACACTACAAGATTTCAAGTGATTCTATTCAGCCAATTGGGAGAAATCTCAGTCGAAGCAGACACTGGTATTTTTTCCGAGTAGTTCCTGAAAAGTCGGGGGTGTCTCTGATTTTGCTAAAGATCATGCTCAGTGTATAGTTTGTTAATTGGAGTGATTTAACTTGCTAATGGTAGCTTGTTAAGTTAATTTAATACTCTCAGAAGGAATTAAACCAATTGCAAGTGTGCTGGTCACACTGAGCTTAGGACTGAGCAGGTGTCATTACAGGAATAGTAAGTTTTTTGGACTTGTGAAGGTTCAAACTTATCTGTTTTGATTTGATCATTACACAATTGGTTTGTAAAGCACATATATAGTTTCTTGGGGTCATTTGAAAGCTCAAGGAGTCTCCTAACCATATCTGAAGAGAAAAGAGGGCAGGTGTGAAGCAGGATTTGCAGCACCAACTCAACTTCTGAGAGTACCCAACCATCACATCCAACAGTGGTATCAGAGCAAATAAGGTAATCATGGGTGATGGTTTCCCTTCCTTCATTGACAAATTGGATAGAAATAACTACCAGGCATGGTCATTAAGAATGAAGACCTATCTACAAGGGAGAAGCTTGTATGGATACATATCAGGAGATGAGGAGTTGCCCTCATTCAAAACCAGAGGCCTACCTACAAAGGATGAGCATGAGAGACTCAACCAATGGTGTGCTAAAGATGCTTTGGCAAGGTCATATCTTCTAAACTCTATCTCTGATTTCCTTCTACCTCATGTAAGGAACTGTAAGACTTCCCAAGAGACTTGGGAAACCTTGTCAACATACTTCTCATCAAGCACAAGGGCCAGAAAGAATCAACTATGGATTGAGTTTACAACTCTTAGGAAGCAATCAAAACAATGTGTCTCAGATTTTGTCACCAAAGTCAAAGACATTGCAGATCAACTTGCAAGTGTTGGAGAAGAAATTGAAGAAGAGCAAATAGTCAGACAAGTGATCAATGGACTAAAGGCAGATGACAAGTGGGAGAGCTTTACCACTGCAATGGACTTGTACATGGACATCCAAGCACCTGATTTAACAACTCTGATTGGACAACTCTTTACACATGAAGCAAAGATCACAAAGAATGGAGAGCAATCAAAAGGTAACAATCCCTCTGCCCTATATACTGATAAGAAGTCTAAAGACAAGGGTAAAAGCAAGAAGGTTGATGAAGAAGGATCCACCTCCCAAGCAAACTATGCAGGGAGAGGTAGATCATCTAGAGGTAGGGGCAGAGGAGGTAAGTCAGGTAGGGGGAGACCCTATAACCAATCTCCATGCAATATTTGTGGATTGTCTAACCATACTACAGATGAATGCTATAAAAACTACAAGAACCAAAGAGGAAGAGGTCACCAAAGAGGAGGATACTCTCAAGGCAGAGGCAGATTCAATCAATCTCAAGGCTACCATGGCTACAACAATAATTACAACAACAACTACAACAATAGCTACAATCACAATGGCAATTATCAAGGAGGATACAAGAACAGAAAGGATTACAACAATTATGCAGAGGATCAAGATGATTCCTTGTTGATTATGAACATGACATCTAAATCAGGTATCAATGATGATCATTTGTTCTATATTGATTCAGGTTGCTCTAACCATGTAGCTGGGAATGTTGCCTTACTCTCTGATTTGGAAGAACCTAAAGGCAAGCACCAAGTGGAGACAGGTGATGACACTAAACATTCAGTGGTTAAAGTAGGTAATGTCAAAACAAGTGATGGTAATCAGAATTTGCTAAGCAGAGTATTGTATGTCCCAACAATCACCAAGAATCTGATGAGTGTAGGTCAGATTGTTGAAAAAGGTCTACAGGTCAGGTTCACTCAACATGGTGCTTATGTGGAGGATCCAAGACATGGATTCAGAAGGATAGCCAAGGGAGAGAAGTCAGGTAGATTGTTTACCTTTGAACTTGAAGACACTAAGAATATTGCTTTGTACAACTATAAGGACCAAACCCTATCAGAATTGGAGATTTGGCACAAAAGATTAGGTCACATTGGAGAGAGAACCATAAAGCAAATGAGCAGAGATCAATGTGTGCTTGGGATACCTAATGTATCCAAGCAACACATGATATACAAGTGTGGGGCTTGTCAATTTGGTAAGTCACACAGATTGCCATATACCAAAAAGGGTTTTATGCATAAAGACTACTTGGAATTGGTGCATACAGATGTTTGGGGACCAAGCAAGGAGTCATCCATATCTGGATCAAGGTACTATGTATCTTTTATTGATGACTATAGCAGATGGACTGTTTTGTACTTCATGAAACATAAAGATGAAGTATTTAATTGTTTCAAAAGGTATCTTGCATTAGTAGAGAATCAAACAGGTAGACATTTGAAGAGGTTAAGGTCAGATGGTGGTGGAGAATACTTCTCCAATGACTTTGAAGAATTCTTGCAGGAAAGAGGCATCAAGAGGGAGATTACCACAAGGTACTCACCTGAACAAAATGGGGTAGCTGAAAGGAGGAATAGACTCATTGTGGAGACAGCTAGGTCTATGCTTAATGAGAAAAAACTACCAAATTATCTTTGGGCAGAGAGTGTATCTACTGCCACATACTTAATCAACAGGTTGCCATCAAAGACACTTGATGGAATGACACCCTATGAGGCTTGGCATGGTAAGAGACCATCTCTGGATCATTGCAAGATCTTTGGGTGTGTTGCATATGTGCATATTCCCTCACAGGTAAGGGGAAAGCTAGACCCTAAGGCTGAAAAGTGTATTTTTATTGGATATGATTTGAATCAGAAAGGATACAGGTTCTATAACCCCTCAAACAAAGGCTTCAAGGTAAGCAGAGATGTAATCTTTGATGAAAATGATTCATGGTATGATAATGAGTACAGGAAAGTTAGCCTACCTTATGATATGGAAGAAGACTTTCCAAAGCTTGTCAGGCAAGAACCAATTCAGAATGAGGACACAAGCTCAGATGATGAAGACACCATCAACATTGAAGAATTCAAAGCTTGGAAATCCAAAGGGAAGATGAAGATGAAGCAACTTGAAGACAATCCAGAATCCTCAACTCAAGCTATGAGGAGATCTTCAAGGGAAAAGAAGAAACCTATTAGGTATGGGTATGATACTTCACTTGTAACCAAGCACTCTGTATATCTTGCAAAGGATATCTTGAATGAAGAACCAGGTACATTTGAGGAAGCTATTACTAAACCAGAATGGAAGGAAGCAATGGATGAAGAAATGGAGGCTCTCAAGGAGAGTGATACTTGGGACTTGGTACCCAAGAAGGATTCCATGAAGGTGATAGGATCCAGATGGATCTACAAACTCAAAAGAAACTCAGATGGTACAATAAGCAGGTACAAAGCTAGGTTGGTAGCCAAGGGTTTTGCACAAACCCAAGGCATTGATTATGAGGAGACTTTTTCTCCTGTGGCAAAGATGCCAACTATCAGAATTATGGTGAGTGTAGCTGCATCCAAGAATTGGAACATGTACCAATTGGATGTGAAGAATGCATTCTTGAATGGATGGATATCTGAAGAGGTCTACATGTCACAACCACCTGGCTATGAAGATCACAATAAGGTAAATCATGTTTGCAAATTGAAGAAGGCTCTGTATGGATTGAAGCAGGCACCTAGAGCATGGAATTACAGGTTGACAACCTATCTCTTGGATCAAGGATTTGTGATGAGTAAAGCAGATACTTCATTGTTTATAAAGAAGAACAATTCAGAGGTAATATACTTGTGTGTCTATGTTGATGACATCATTATTACAGGAAATGATGTTCAAGGAATTAGACACATCAAAGGTCAAATGATGAAGGAATTCAAGATCAATGATCTTGGATTATTGAAGTACTTCCTAGGACTTGAATTGCTCTACACAAATTCAGGTATATTCATTACTCAGAAGAAGTACATTCAGGACATGGTCAAGAAGTTTAATTTGCAGGAAGCTAAAGTCTCAAACATACCTATGGAGGTCAACCACAAACTCAGTGCACATGAAGGAGAAGAACTCAAAGATATAACATGTTACCAAAGTTTGGTAGGTAGTCTTAATTATGCTACCTTAACAAGGATTGATATATCATATGGTGTTAGTGTACTTAGCCAATTTATGCATAAGCCAAGAGTACCACATTTGGAGGCAGCCAAAAAGATAGTTAAGTACCTAAAGGGAACACAAAATCATGGTTTATATTATCCATATTCATCAGATATTGACATCAAGGTATACTCAGATGCAGATTGGGCAGGTTGCAAGGATGACAGGAGGAGTACATCTGGTTACATATGCTTTGCAGGTGATAAACCAATTTCTTGGTCATCCAAGAAACAACCCACAGTAGCCCTATCATCTACTGAGGCAGAGTACAGAGGGCTAGCCAATGCCACTCAAGAAGCCATATGGTTGAAGCTACTATACTCAGAATTGGGCCTATACACAAGGTCACCTATCATATTTGGTGATAACACAAGTTCACTTCACCTAGCAGCTAATCCTGTGTATCATGCTAGGACAAAACACATAGAGGTTCATTACCACTATGTGAGGGAGAAATTACTTAGCAAGGAAATCCAATTATCATATGTGTCTACTAATATTCAATGTGCAGATTTGCTTACAAAAGCTCTGGATGGGAGCAAGCTATGCAAGTTTAAATCCATGATAGGATTACAGGATATCATTGAAGACTAAAGATGAAGACTCAAGCAAGTGTTTGGCTTGAGGGGGAGCTGTTGGTGCAAACAAGCCTTAACACTTGGCTTTGTTTTGTGCTTTGAAGACTCAACATAAAGCTTGGACAATTAGAACTTTGGAAAGATAAAGTTTGAACCCATGAAGGATACATTTGAACCATAGAAACAGATGCTTAATTGATTGTTACTCTTTACCCAATGTAAAAGTCAATATGACTTAATCAATTATGTAATCACACCTACTAGACTAGAGTCGTGGAAAAAGTAGATGATCTAGTTGAGGGAATATCTCCCTAAGTCTAGTGGAGAGAATCAAGGAAACTTTAATTTGAATTCAAATTCAAATTCATTCAAAAACTCCTATAAAAGACTATGTAAAAAGTCGCGGGTATGTTACACTCTTTTTGAGGCTAATCCAAGCAGATTATTGAGTGTGTGAGAGCTACTCTTTAGCCTACACATCAGAGTACCATTGTGCATTACATCTCTTGCCAATGGGAATGTACATTTGATAGATTCAATACATATACTCATAGTCATTATCTCTGTGTTTTTCTGAGTGAACATCTTCAAAGTCTGTCAACTTCAACAGGGCATATCTCAAGATCTACTGAGCCAAATTGGATGATTCAAAGCTCATTGGAACCAGCTCAAAGCATTCTACAACACTACAAAATTTCAAGTGATTCTATTCAGCCAATTGGGAGAAATCTCAGTCGAAGCAGACACTGGTATTTTTTCTGAGTAGTTCCTAAAAAGTCGGGGGTGTCTCTGATTTTGCTAAAGATCATGCTCAGTGTATAGTTTGTTAATTGGAGTGATTTAACTTGCTAATGGTAGCTTGTTAAGTTAATTTAATACTCCCAGAAGGAATTAAACCAATTGCAAGTGTGCTGGTCACACTGAGCTTAGGACTGAGCAGGTGTCATTACAGGAATAGTAAGTTTTTTGGACTTGTGAAGGTTCAAACTTATCTGTTTTGATTTGATCATTACACAATTGGTTTGTAAAGCACATATATAGTTTCTTGGGGTCATTTGAAAGCTCAAGGAGTCTCCTAACCATATCTGAAGAGAAAAGAGGGCAGGTGTGAAGCAGGATTTGCAGCACCAACTCAACTTCTGAGAGTACCCAACCATCACATCCAACAACTCGTACATCAGACTCCCGAATGCTGACGAAACCTGTGCTATCCTGGCTAACCTAAGTACGTCAGCCATGCCTGTATCCAAGGCATCCAAAGCACCATCATCAAGACCAACATGTCCTGATATATGTGTGTCAACATCTGGCATGAGCAAATCCAAGAATGACTGCATAACTGATGACTCCTCAGCATCCAAATCAGCCATCCTATCAACCAAGGATGTGTCTAGTTGTGCATCCTGAGAGCTAATATGCTCTGGTATACGCTGTGTACCATGAGAGCAATCCTGCTCTACCATACCAAGTGTATGATCATGCTCCACATGAGCTGACTGCACAACATCAACACCAAGATCCATCTGATGATCTAACTCTAAGTGAGTATCATCACAATGCTCTATACGAGCATCCACATCATGCTCTAAAGCATCCAGCTGATCATCCAAAGTCTGCTCTGTAAGAGCTTCCATATGATCAGAACAATCATGCTCTCCATAAGCGTCATGAGCATCCAAAGCATGCTCTACATGTGCATCCATCTGAGCATCTGAATCCTGCCATACATGTGCATCATGAATGTCAATAGACATATGTGTAGGTAGATAAAATGAGACATGACGAGTCTCACATCGCACATAAGGCTGAACTCCCACTGAGACGAGACTGTCTCTCACATGAAGTACCTGCAGTGGATACATGTGCCTAATCCTAGCACCTCTGACAAGCATAAGCTGTCCCAACTGCAACTGAAAATGATGCTCACCAAGGAATGCATAACATCTGCTCTCCTGTAATTGGCTAACTGAAATCAAGCTCATAGGGAATGAAGGCACATAGCGTACATGTCTGAGTATAAGTGATGCTCCACTAGGTAGCATAAGGCATATATCTCCTGCACCCTCAATGTCATATGTCGTACCATCAGGCATGTGCACACATCCACGACTCTCACTTGAGAATCGACAAAACCACTCACGATGTGGAGTAACATGAAAACTGGCTAATGCATCAAGCAACCAAGCCATATGTGTGCTATCTAATGAGCAAGAGGAATCATGAGATGAACCATAGGAGAAAGTGATATCACCATCACTCGCATAATCAACTACCATAGACTCTCCTGAAACCACTACCTGATCTACATCACGTGCATGTCTCTGATGTCGTCGTCGCATCCGCCTGAAGCAACGTCGTCGAATATGGCCCTCATGACCACAGTGCCAACATCGAAGTCGTCGATGTGATCTATGTCTCACATGAGTCAATGGACTCGCATACATATCATGTAGTCTCTGCCATAATGCACTACTCGTCTCCTCATACATAACAGACTCATATATAGAATCCACAAGCTGTAATCGGATAGTGGAGCTGGCCAATGCATCCATATCCATCCATACATGGTCGGGCATGTCACGAGGCCTCTGTGCATCTCTATGCACATACATATGTAACCCTGCACGAACCAATGTATGCCACATCTGAGCTTTCCATCTCGGAAAGTCAATGCCATCAAATCGAGAAGACATCATGCTGGCAATCCAAGAGACTAGCAATGTAATAAGAGACTAAAAACGATACTCTATCCTCAATAGGATCACACCTGCATATCCATATGCATAAGTCATATCGCAAATGTCTCGATGGAGAAGGAACTATGTGAACCACCTGTCACATAACCATGCATCTAGCATGCACATAAAACCATGAGCATAAGCCTGCTCACCAAGTCTCCAAAGTGACCAAGTAGATGTGAAAGAATCTTGGGAAAATTTTGACAGAGTATCCCCTGTAAACTGAGCAATCAAACAAGATAACCAATCAGCAAAGAACAATGAATAATCTGTCACCACCTGTCACTGATATAAATCAAGAAGATAATGGCAACTACATGTGCCAAAAAACTAATGGCAATACACGCCAATACAATGGCAATACAACTCCCACTCAAGAATAAATCATGCAAGATGGTCCAAACTGTCACAAACAACCTGTGATTAAGTCCAACTGAATGGAGATAATCAATTATCTAAAGCTATCACAGAAGCTTCAAGATCCACTAGAGCTCTCTTCTAGCATAAAAGCTGTCAAAATTTTGGCAGCATCTTCTCTGTAAAATGGACTCTGAACCAAATAAACCATGTGGGAATCACCATCCACATATGCCAAGAATCACACTGGCAAATACATATCAATCAATGAACAAATGCTAATAACGGTGACAAACAAACGTGTAACTGAGGCTCCAATCTGGATCATGTACCTGCAAAGAAAACAAAGATACAAGTACCAACTAAGATCCAATGTCAACTCTCACAAAAGTATGTGCAACCGGCAAGATATAAACCACAATGCCACTATACATCCATGATCGAACTCATGATGACCTAAACCTCAAAAAGAGTATACCACAATGTCATCTTACATGTCAAATACGTGACAAGATCATGCTCTACTCTCATATGGAGGAGCTACCACAGTGATCATACATGTATAATGCCTTGAAGCTCTAAAAATAAGAGCTTGCACACCAAAAATTCTCTCTCGAAGAAGTTCCAAGGCAAATTCAACCTCCAAGTGTAATTAGGGTTCGTTTGATAAAAATCTGCTGCTCTGTGTTTTGCTGTTTCAGTGGTGATAACCTCTGAATCTAAACTTTTGGTCTTCAGCAAACTTCAAGATCTAACTCTTGGCTACGTAACGAGATAAATAACACCTCAATCGGAGGTGCGTAGCTCAAGATATGCATAAAACAAGCACCTGCTGGCAATTTCACTATCACCTACAACATTACTACTCTATATTTTGCAGTTTCGGTGACTTTGCACTGAGAATCTGAATCTGAGTTTTTTTACAAAGTTGTAGCTATCTTTCCAAGCTACGAGCAGCAAGTTGAATCATCGCATTCCGATCTGTAGAACTCAACTTATGACAAAAAAACCGACCTACTGTCCTACTCAATGTAGATTCGCCTTCTACAATACTCTGCGTTTTTCGAATTTTCGGCACTTCAGAAGTTCGAATCAGGTTCTGCGCCCTTTTGTGAAGTTGTAACTCTCGGTGTTAGCTACACACAGAACTTTAAAACGCATCAATCCGAGCTTTCTAGCTCGAGTTATGACCGAAATACTGAACAGCTGTCAAGAGATGCCGAACTGCACTTTCTCCTCTTCTCACCTAAGCTTCCATTGAAGCTTCTTGCACACAAGCTTTCAGCATGCTCTGATACCAATGAAGGGCTTTGGTGTGCAGAACAAGAGGAGGAAGGAGGAGATGGAGGGAGAGAGAAGAGAGGAACGACGCGCGGACATGCGTGGGAGCCTCGAAACCCACATAATGATCTCTCTTGAGACAATGCTCTATATATGATGTATATATATGAATATGTGGGTAAGGTCACATGACCCTTACATCCCAACAATGGTGAAGTTTTCTTAACTGGGAGACACCCATATGTCAGGGTCTCTTTGGTGATGTAGGTGGAAGACTTAGTCAGCCTCACCATAGGAGATGTATGATAGTTATTCATAGGTGCTCGATTAGCCTAGTTAGTTTTTATTGGGTAACTGATTATATGTAGTGGAGTCAGTGATTCACTATGCAGGGACACTAGTCATATGCTCATTTTATAGAGGATACTCTGGCAAAATTTTTCTAGATTTTTTGGTTTTTTCAACTATATAGTGGTTGATTTACTCCTTGATACACGTATTCGTTGGTGTTTGGACTCTTCTAACTCCATTATCATTCTATTCAGTTCTCTACCATCATGGCATCAGAGGTCTCATGCACATCTGGTGGATCAGGGTCTAGTGCTATTGTTATGAGAAGGAGCTATAACTTTAAGGGCAAAGACCATTTTAAGATCCGAAAATTTGATGGCACAAACTTTGCTCTATGGGAGAATCAGATTAAAGATGTCCTGATTCAAAGGAGGCAATGGAAGCCTATAAATGGGATTTCAAAGAAGCCTGCTTAGATGGATGAAGATGATTGGGATGAGTTAGATGAAATGGTCAGGTCTACCACTCGCTTGCACCTGGCAGATAACGTTTACTTTACAGTATTAGAATGTGAAAGTGCAGAGGAGCTTTGGAAGAAGTTATGCGATACATATGAAAAGGAGACATCATCAAATAAAGTGTATCTGATGAGAAAAATATATGACCTTTGCATGAAGGACATAGATAGTGTTGTTGCTCATCTAAATGAGTTTGATGCTATATTCTCCAAGTTACAGGCTCAAAAAATGGATATGGATAATGAAATGAAAGCATTATTGTTGTTATGTACCCTGTCATCATCATGGGATACATTTTGCACAACTATTAGCAATAGTGCACCTAGTGGTAAACTCATCTATGATGACATATGTGGAGCACTCTTGAGTGAGGAGATTCATAGAAAATCTATGGTTGGCACTCAGAGTGGAGATGCATATAATGTTTGTGATTCTTACCAAGGAAAGAATCAGCAATGTGGTAGGAGCAAGAACAAGGAAAAGAATGGTCAACAGAATAAGAGTAGAAGTAAATCAAGGAAGAGGGATATCGAATTCCATTATTGTCATAAGAAAGGACATATGAAGAAAGACTGTTATGCATTAAAGAATGCTAAAGGTAAAGGAGAATGTTGATCGGCATGTTAAAAAATTACCTGCACCATCTACTTTGACTGTAAAGATTGAAGAAATGAATGTTATTTCTGATGATGTTGATGTGTTGACACTTGATAGTACTGTGCCAACTGAGGCTCTTATGGCTGATTCTCTTTCCCACATGTGGCTGCTAGATTCTGGTGCTTCTTTCCATGTGACACCACACAGAGAATGGTTCTCTAATTATGAAGCAAAGTCTCTTGGTACTGTGAGACTTGGTGACTCTTACCAGTGTGATGTTGTGGGATTGGAGATGTGGTTGTGCAGTTCATTGATGGTTCAAAATTTACTATGCATAATGTATGCCATGTACCTCAGTTATCACGTAGTTTGATGTCAGTTGGTCAACTTGATGACCTTAGTTACAAGGTGGTTCTATGCTCAGTCGTTTCGTATGTCAAGGGGCAACATGGTTATTGCAAAAGGAAGCAAAGTTGGATCACTTTATCCTTTATTTGTATCACAGAAAGAATACTTGTTAGCAGTTACTGAACAACATATGGCTTGTATTTGGCGTGGTGGTTTGGGTCATATATCTCGTAGTGGAATGGAAAGTCTTTCTCCTTTTGACTACTTACCTACGTTATATTTCTCAGATTTTTCATTTTGTGAGCATTGTCAATATGGAAAGCAAACCAGAAATGTGCATAGAATGCACATTGAGTATTCATGTCAGCTTTTAGATCTCGTTCATATAGATGTGTGTGGTCCTATGACCACTAGGTCCTTAGGTGGTTCTCTTTACTTTGTCACTTTCATAGATGATGCTACTAGAAAAGTCTGGGTATATCCCATCGAAGGATGAGGTATTCCCTACTTTGAGAAAATGGCTTGCTACAGTTGAGAGTGAAAAAGGAACTAACCTTAAGGCTTTACATTCAGATAATGGGGAGAGTATACCTCACATGAATTCAGCCTTTTCTGTCAGTCTACAGGGATTTTTAGAGAGTTTACAACTCCTTATACCCTAGTACAAAATGGTGTAGCTGAAAGGATGAATAGATCTATTCAAGATAGAGTAGTTTCTATGTTGCAGCATGCTAAGCTCTCTCAAGGCTTTTGGGCAGAAGCAGTATTGATTGCAGTTCATGTGGTTAACCTTTCACCTAGTACTGCCAAAGGCCTGAAAGTGGCACAAGAGTTATGGACACGGAAGCCACCATATTATGATCATCTTTGAGTTTTTGGGTGTGAAGCATATGTTCATATACCCAAGAGTCTTAGACAAAAGTTGGACCATAAGCCAAAGAAATGCATTTTTTTTTGGATATGGTCGAGAAGGATAATTTGGATATCGCTTATGGGATCTTGAAACACGATCACTGATGTCATTTTCAACGAGTCTAAGATGCATAAACAGCCCATTAAGGAGGTTGAAGTGAGAAGAGTTTTGTTTGAGGATACTAGTCCTCTAGTTAGCATGCATAAAAATGTTGCACATAGGGACGTTCAAGAGAATGTCCGATCAAATCAGTCTGCACATGTTCTTGTTTAGCAACCATTGAGATGCTCTACATGTGTCTCACATCCACCTAATAAATATGTTCCAGGTTTAGATTTTATTATGCTAACAGATGCCGGTGAGCCTTCTTGTTACAAGTAGGCTATGCAAATAGAGGATCATGTCAAGTGGGAGCATGCCATGAAGAGTGAGTTGGATTCTATTCACAAGAATGGTACTTGGGATTTAGTACCCTTGCCAAATGGCAAAAAGCTTTACCATGTAAATGGGTATATAAGCTGAAATTCACATCAGATAGTGCTTCTCCGAAGTATAAAGCATGACTTGTTGCAAAGGGTGTTAAGCAACAACATGGTGTTGATTTTGAGGAAATCTTCTCTCCAGTGATCAAGATGACCACCTTGCACATGTTGCTTGGATTCGTTGCAGTGGAGGACTTAGAGCTAGTCCAAATGCATGTGAAAACTGCTTTCTTGCATGGAGATCTTACAGATGAGACCTATATGGAACAACTTGAGGGTTATGTAGTTCTTGGCAAGGAAATTCTAGCTTGTAAGCTCAAGAATAGCTTGTATGGACTTAAACAGTCCCCTCGACAATGGTACCAAAATTTTGATGCTTTTATGAAGTCTCAAGGCTATTCTCGAAGCAATGAGGATAATTGTCTCTACACAAAGAGATTGTTGAGCCCATCAATTTCATATTGGTCAAAGTCAGCACCGTCAAAGTCAAAGTGGTAAAAGTCAACATGATCAAGGTCAAAGTCAAGATGGTCAGGGTCAAATCATTCAAAGTTCAGTTGTCAAAGTGCACAGGTAGTGCAAAATCAATTGTTCACAAAGGTTATGTTTTGCAGAAAGTGGATGGAGGTGGAGATTGTCTTTCTATGATTTCTTTAATGTTCAAAAGTGTTTTTAAAGTGTTTGGAAGGTTCAGGTGAACCCTCCCTTAGGTACACATATTAAAGGATTGAAGGCAAAAGTGAAGGTATGTGAATCAAAAGCATATGCAACAGTGAAAGTATGGCACCCCAATTAAAATTTTTGTTTTAGTCTAAAGTCACTACAAGACAAAGTAGGGATTCGTTGGCTTCACCCATTTGGAGACAATCTTGGGACATCAAAGTGAACACCAAGATACTCTATCAGTTAGGAGCGTACGTGAACCGACACTCAACTCAAGGCAAGGCATTATTCTTGGTTAGACTAAGCAAGGTGAGCATAGTCTACACTAGGAGAGAGAAGAGTAATAGACAAACAATGAGTGTGCCACACAAAGAAGGAAGAGTAAAGTGTGCAAGAAGTGTGACTTAGGTGTGTGCAAGGAGTGCTAACCAATGCAATCAAAGGTCATAAGGTCCCATTGAAGCTATGTGCGCGTCGATAGAAGGTGTCCATCCCTCCTCCTATTGGAAGCTTGAGTGCAAGGTGTGCACAAGTGCAAGCTCTTGGAGAAGGTGGAGGTCTGGTGCAAAGAAGGTCGGCGGCAGCAAGAACCTTGGGTATTTTGTAACTTTGTTGAGTGTGCACTCTTTGAGATTTTACAAAGAGAGTATTTGGATTGTGCTATACATCATTATTGTACTTCTCTCTTTATAATCAATCTACAAAAGTTTTCGGTGTCTGTATCCTTCTTCTTACCTTCTTCTTCTCCTACAAACACTCAAGTCCCTTTTTGCACAAGAATCCCCCAACAGAGATGCTCAGATGGAAGCTTAATATGCTTGATACTTTATGTCGATGATATGTTGATTACTGGGAGGTCCTCTTATGACTTGTCAATTCTCAAAAAGAAGTTGAGTTAGACACTTGATATGAAGGATTTGGGGGATGCCAAAGATTTTCTTGGCATGCGCATTACTCGTGATAGGAGTAAAAGATGCATATACTTGTCTCAAAGTGAGTACATATTCAAAGTACTTTGCAGGTTCAATATGCAGGGTGGAAAGGCATTGAGTACACCTTTACCCACATATGTGAAACTGAGCAAGGATGATTGCCCCAAATCATATGAGGAAAAGGAATTCATGACCAAAATTCCCTATCAGTCTGCTATTGGTAGTCTCATGTATGCTATGGTAGCTACGAGACTAGACATTGCATTTGCAGTGGGAGTTGTGAGTAGATATATGTTTGATCCTAGCAAGAAACATTGGGAAGCGATCAAGATGATTTTGAGATATTTGAGTGGCACTAAGGACGTGTCTATGCCTAGGTAGAGGGAAAGCATCCATTATTGGTTACACAGATTCTAACTATGCTAGTTGTGTAGACAATCGTAAGTCTACATCAGGGTACATTTTTCATTTTTTTGGAGGTGCTATCTCTTGGAGATCTCGTCTTCAAGAATGTACAATTGTTTCCACCAGAGAAGCAGAGTACGTTGCAACCAATGAGGCATGTAAGGAAGCATTATGGCTTTCTCGTCTTGCTTGTGATGTGGGTTTACCTTAGTAGTGACTCAGTGAAGAGTATGTCATCAACATAAGGAACAAGCACTATAAGATCAGCCCCATCTTTGCATACATAGAGTGTACTACATCTTTGTGCACTGTAAGATCAGACCCATCTTTGTGTACTACATGTGAAGCCAAGAGCAATCAAGTGCTTATGGATTTTATCATACCTTGCACATGGAGCTTACTTGAGGCCATACAAGGCTTTATGCGAGTGACAAACCATATGCTCTTTCCTTTTCATGGCAAATCCAAGAGTTGTCTTCACATAAACCTCTTCTTGCAAATCACCATTCAAGAAAGTTGCTTTTATGTCGTTGATTGATGTACTTTTCAACCTTTTTAGGCAACCAATGCAACCATGGTACAAATGGTAGTCATGTGTAAAGTAGGTGCAAAAGTTTCCTCATAGTAAATGCCATATTGTTGTGCATATCCTTTGGTAACCAATCTAGCTTTGTAGCATCAATGCTACCATCCAAATTTCTCTTAATCTTGTAAACCCACTTTGTATCAATGACATTTTTTCCTTTTGGTAATCACATAACTCCCAAGTACCATTCCTATGTATGGAATTCATTTATGATTGCATAGCACTCATCCATTGTGGATCATCACATGCATCTTTAAAATTAAGTGTCTTTTCATTACATGCTATTGCAATAAGAAAATTACTTGATGCATGGGAAGAGCTTGATCTCCTTCCACCAAGTAAAGGTGCACTCAATTCGCTATCCTACAGAGTTTGTTTCAGCCACTTTGACATACTTTGTGCACTCTTGATAGACATATGTTCATTATGTAATATATTGTCAACATTATGTCATGCATGGGCTGAATTTCATGCTCATTTTGAGCCATATTTTGATGCAAATGTTTAGCCATATGTGGCTGGAAATTTCCAATAGTTTCAACCATTTTGGCTAAAACTTTTCAATCATGTTTGGATGGAATTTCTTATGTTTTTAGCTCTATTTTACTAGAATTTTTTACCCCTTTGAGCCTCAATTGGCTAACCTACGTGGTCACAATCAAGTGCACCACTTTGGAACAAAGGCATGAGTGTATCAAACACATCTTGTGAGCTAACTATTGACTGTTTTTAGTAGGGTTTAGCCAATGGGAGACATGAAGACTTCCATACCCTACATACAAGGACGGGCTATGTCTCAAAAGGGGTCTTCTTCCCTACTACTTCCATAACATCGGGATTTATAACTAGATGTAAATATTAGGAGGTGGGTATATTCAGATTTTTAACTCCATTAGATGAGCCATGGCAGTTGTTGATGGTCAGGTGGGGTCCTTTGCCCATGATTTTGAGCATACGTAGGGTGTGCTCAAGATGAAGGGCATGAGTACACTCACTTTCCTCTTTGATTAGGAAGTGGAAGGAAGAGACCTTGAATGCATATTCACGGGGATTCTGAGGATCTTGGGCATTAACCCAAATCCTCAAGGATTTATTGGATCCTATAGTTGCTTAACTGAAGTGGGGATGCTGAAAGGAGTACTTCTTTGAAGTGCTTTGCAAACCCATTGGGTGTGACTGCAAACATGAGAGGGAATTGATCAAGGTACAACCCTGATTATCCAAAGAAATCCTTGGGGAGGATTTTGCCTACCAAGGTCGAGGAGACCTATGGCGAGGAGACTTATGGTGAGGGTCATACCTTGGAAGGTCTGCAACCTTCATGGAAGGGATTTCCACTTGATGGCTAGTGGTTGATAGAGGATCCAGGTCATCCTTGTGACCCTATGGATACATACCAGCCACTTCCATGATGACAAGCTTACTATGGGATGGAGGGAGACAGTTGTCTACCTCATGCCACATGGTGTGAATAAGAGTCACATGAGTGATTGGTATTCTTTGGGGATCTTTTTTGGGATCCATGGCTATTGACCTATATGGTCTCATGTGGATGAGACCCGATCTTAGGTACATAGATGGTTCCTTCCAGACATGTACAATTTTCATGCCCCTTTGTCGATATGAGTTTCTCTCTCGTAGGTCACTATATGTGATCGAGGATTGAGCGATCGATGGATGATTATTGATTTTGTATGACTACCAGCCTCCACATCCATAGGCATTACGTTCTGACGGGATTCTCATTGGGTGGGTCATAGGCCATATTTTCCATGAGACCACCTAAAGTGGGACCTCTGCACATGTTTTTGTTGTATATACCTTGTGGGAGGCATTAGAAGATGCTTGCCATGAGACAGAGGATATAGGGTGCCTCTCTATCACCGTTGGAGATTGGAGAGAGGATCTTCTTCCTCCATGACCACCAATGGGATCTACCATGTGATGGAGGACTCATTCCTTGGGTTGAACCACCAATGACACCTTGTGAGAAGGACTATGGTCCTGAGTCACATAGGGGTACTTGTCATGAGGTTGAGGAATTTATTCCTCAATAGAGCACTGGGGAGAGATGCATCCACATGGCATGATTGGATTCGTGCATTGTTTGCACATCCTTTTTGTTTTATTGGCACAACATTCATGGATTTTACTTTATCCTTCTTCTACATTCTTTTTACTTATGAGTGCATTAGTCTTTTTCTTGGCATGTGGATGCACTCTACCAGAGGGTCTAGTGGGTAACCACTAGTAGGTGGACTCATGATAGTTATCAAAGACATATCATGTGTTGATTATTCTTTGTGTTAGGACATTCTCAGGGATGGAGGATTAACAGGAGCAAAGTGGTCCTATGGGATGACTTGATCATTCACATGGTGATGCACACCTTAAGGGTGAACCATATTTATGGCATGACCATCAGAGACCTATTTGGCTATTGGCACCTTCATTTTCTTGATGGACATTGAGGTAGCAAACATGGTTCTAGTCCACATGTGGTGGACATAGGAGTCCATCACTATTTTTTGATACTAGATCAGCATGTGATCTATTTTCGCATGTAATCTATTTTTGCATGTGATCTATTTTCTATAGTTAGTTGTGAACTTTCTGTTGAGAGATGGCTTGGGCCACATAGATATGTGCGTGGGATACTAGATTCTCATTGATTCTAGCTATTGCACAGATATGGGAACTGGTTTTTAGGTATTTGTATGTCAGTCTGACCACCTTGGTAGACTTATGAGAGACCTTATAGAGGGTGTTACCTAAGGGTGATCATTACCCCTAGATTATGAGGTTGCTCTCTCTCATTCCATAGAGATCTCGACTATGTGTGTGTTTCTCTTAGAGGGAGGGATCTACTATACGATTGCCATGTTTGGGATAAGGCAGTTAATCCAAGTTACTTTTGTGACCCGATAGTCATGGGTCCTGGGTACTTATATGATTGGTCACAGTGAGAGAAACCTGGTAGGAAGATGTTCCAGTATTACTGGATTGCTTCTCGGATAGGGAAAGGTAGGCACAGACTAGGATGTGCATATGCCGACAATTATGCCCCATCATACTTGATGCACCTTGGCCCTAGTGGGCTGGTATTTGTTCGAGAGGACACGATATATTTGTTCATTAGTATAGGATGTATTTGTTCATCAATACAGGATGTATTTTTTGATAGTACAGGATGGGAGACCTTCTATATGAAGTGTCCATTAGAATACACATGCTATCAGGCTAACATGGGCTAGGCACAAGGTACATGTGTATATGTGAGATACCTCGTATGTGGTATTTGCAGAGATACATGTATTGCTATGCCAGGATAGATTGAGCACAAGATACATGGATAGGATGGAGCCCTCCAACTTGAGGTATCCATCGGGATGCATGTGGTGCTATACCTATGATGGTTTAGGACACATCACATGCATTGCCTCTTGTTCAGAGTCTCGACAGTGGATAGCTAGCACCACTATGGACTCTATCATGAGATAGTTTTTGACCTTGCATGGGTCAAGTTTCCATTGCAGTCATCAAGAGAAGAGTCTAGTTATGGCAAGGATCCTAGTCATAGTTCCACCATTTGAAGTAGTGGGCTTTGCTCACCTTCATGTGGAATCATTATGTCCATTACATGATGTGAACGAGAGGGAGTTGTTAGTGATCAGACAACTCTTGGCACTCATTTCCCATTGGGACACCTTAGTTATGCCCGAAGGGAGTTGTATTGTCTTCCCAAACGGGGGTTGTGTTGCCTTCCCGAAAGGGAGATTCTAGTATTTCAGCGACTCCTGGCATCTGTTTTCCTTTGGGAGTACCGTTATATTGATCTAGAGATCATTTAGATCAAAGCATTGATCTTGGACTATGGGGAGTATGTTGGTGGTGTGATGATCATACACCAGATGATGTCGCGTGATCATAGATGGTATAGCCGTCCGACATACCTTTGTAAACACGATCCTTATGGAGCCGGATATATTACAGAAGATGTTGCCCTCGATGGCAGCCCTCTTGAACTCTTAGTTGTGACGGTAGCCCCTTGGGAGTTTTACCCAAGAGCTGTTGCCCACAAAATGTATGCCCCATTGTTATGTCTATAGATGGTATGGTTTCACCCAACATATACCTCTCATTTATGGTCTGATAGGGTGAATGACTTTCCTTGCTTGTTGTATGCTCATGATAGTATTCAATATCGGCTGATGTATTAGCCCATTGATGTTGATATTTGATCATGAGCTAATCTCTTTCTCAACCATGAGACATAGAGGCATGGATCCTTAGTCTCTAGCAGAGAATCCTTCCTAGAGGAAGGAATTGTTACAGAGGGAGGAGGAGAAACCTTAGGGTAACTCTAGATCTTGAGACAATTCAAACTGACATGTGCATGATGTTATCTTCTCGATGGTGATCCGTATTTGATCAGTGATCATTGGTGTATCTTACAAGTTTGATCTATCTTGAGGAATCACTGACATCCTGGTTCTGTGATAGTTGACATGTTGGTGACTTGGACAAGTATCTTGGTCCCATGACAATTGTCGTTTGTCAACTTGGGTAGGTATCTTGGTTCCATGACAGTTGCTTTGCCTCTCAACTTGCACATGATGATTTTATGTGATACTCCTACAGGAGATTGAGATCTGAGCTTGGAAGATATTATCAGACATGTTCCACTAGAATTCGACTTGGTTCTAGACCAGAGGGAGAGAAAGTCCCAAAGACTTCTTATCTTGAATATCTGATTAGTTGAGGCATTGACTTGAGTCTATTTTGACTTGGGAGTCAGTTAGGTTGTTGACGGATTGGACTCTTGGTTTTAGCCAAGAAATTGTTGAGGACAACAATTAGAAATAAGGGGGGAATGTTACGTCCCCAAAATTAAAGGACATCTGGATGGGTGCCCGTAGTTAAAGCGTCTAACCAAATATGAACTGGCTGCCTAGTGTGAAGTAGGCCACCTCCTCATTTGAGCCTATAAATAAGACCCATGGGATCATTTGTGAGACATCTCTTGCATGAGGCACTTGGACTCTTGGCCCTTTGGTAGAGCCTTGTCACACGTACTGGTGGGGGGCTGGTGGTAGTCCCTTGGAGGTGGCTGTCAGCTTTGCTATAGGCTCCCAAGCTCAAGGGTGAGCCCGTATTGGCTCTATAGCTGGGAGGTGAGTTTGATGTCCGCCCTTCTATTGTTTGTGAACATGGCTTGTGTCTTGTCTTGTCCAGCAAGGAGGATCCTGGAGAAAGTGTGTTTCCCATGCTTGTCTTGATGTAGAACATGACCGAATGTGTGGAACTATATGATGTTTCATAGAAAGCACAATCAATGCATGAACTTGAGCATCTTTTCCATCCCATCTAAGTTGCTCCTCTATAGGTGGAGAAGGAGTAACCATTTTACTTGAAGAAGAATCTCCATCTATGATAATAGACTGTGAAGTAGAAGAACATGTGGGTCTTCCATCTACATCTTCCACTATGTTCCTTAGTTGTTTTGCAACAAGAACATGTTTTATCACGTAATACCACATTGGATAGTTGGTCCCATCAAGTGTATCTTCAGTTTAAGCATGAAAAAGAAGTCATTGATGCTCACCATTTTAGTGAAGAAGAAGAATGTGACAACATCTTTACTTCAATGAAAGTTGAAATAAATGCTGAAATTTCAGCTCACAATCCAGCACTCGGATGGTGATATTGACTGCACAAATGGCTTTAAAATAGGGATGAAACCCTAGTGCAACTGGTGCAAATGCTTCTTGGCTACTGAAAATCACTTTTCTATGCTCTGAAGTCAATTTGCACTATTAAAACTACACATGCACTACGATGCAAAAAAACAAAACTTGAGAAGGAGCTGAACTTTCTTAGATACCACTATTGTGTCTGTGTAGAAGTGCAAGAGACACAGAAGAAGCACACACAAGGAGCACAAATGTAGTAAGAAACATGGAGAAGATGGATGGATAGAATAGCTCTCTCTATTGATGATGAACATAACTAAAGTAAGAGCTGAATAATATCCCTAAGTACAAAGTACCACCACATATGACTGAATCATGTAGGTGGAAACATGGGGGAAAAACCTCTAGCAAGCACTAGAGTAAAAAGTACCCATGTATAGCGAAAAGGTTCACATCAAAGCTACTCAAGGAACACATAAGTGTAACAAGTCCCAGCTCACTAAAACACTTTAGAACACTCAATTTGGATTCCTCCACATGGAGAAGCAAGCTTTGCAAGATAGACTATCTATCCTTGTTGTTATTTGCCTATGCACAAAGAAACACCTTCACTCTTTGCAACCTCACTCAGAGAAAAATCACAAAACTTATACCATATTTAGAAGACTAAAGGATCATCAAACACAAGTGGAATCACCTCAAATAGATAATGTAAGGGGTTCCAACAAAAACAAATCCATATTAGAAACTAGCTCACTACATACACAAGTGATGAGCAATGCATAACGACAAGGAAGTGTAAGCTAAGAAAATGGCTAATTTAGCATGGGGATGCATGTAGTAGCTTCCTTAGACTCTAAGATAGCTTAGGAAGAGAGTATAGGTCGTGTACTTACACTCATGACTTGGATTTATACATATATAGGCTGTCAAAAAGTGTTCCGATAATTTTGCAAGAATGTATCAATCAATCACTTAACATTTTTTATCATTTGTGACTAAGAAAAGCGGTTGAAAGTGCTTGGTATTTGAAATTCATGAAATGAATTCTCTAAATGATAGTTCCTTATGCCATCCATGCCCTTGAGCCTTGACTTAAGGTTTTAGGCTTGATTTTCAACACCCTCATCCATCCACTCATGTACTATTTTGAAGCAATGTGTAGAAGCTTCAAAACATATCAATATCCATGTTTAATAGTTAATCACTTAAAAAAATATAAGCATGCATTAAATCATTCAAAAAGAGAGTTTTTATGAAAACTTGAATTGGAAGGTTTGCTCAAGTTATAGCAATAGCTGTAGAAGTTGATAACATCATTAGTTTTATAGTCTAGACTAAGAAATAGGATCAATACATGATCAAACTGCAATACAATCCATTAAGAGGAGTGATATAACACATAAAAGAATATTTTTTCAAGTAAAGGAATCACATAATATCAAGAAACCAATATAAACTGAACAAACGCAATAGTATAACATATTTAAAGAGGAATCAATGATAGAAGTACCATATACTAAGACACACCTCATGTGAAGGTAGACTTTAAATAACTTTTGCAAGGAGGGAGCCATCCTCTACAACCATGAATCCAAGGAACAAGAATTTGTATGCATGGAAAATAATTTTCTTTACCAACCATAGGCCTGAATTCTTACATACCTGAGGTTCCATGATTCAAGACATACTAAAGGAACTCTAATTTATTAACCAATAGCTCCAATCCAAGTATGATGAACCAAACTAGCAAGGCAGCCGAGTTCACCTTTTATGGGAAAAATGATAATTAAAATATGACACCTTAGGATTATGACATTTCTTTGACAATTTTTAATCACACATCTAGTTTGGACCTAGAGGAAACAAAATTCTTAGCTCTAGATAATTAAGTCATAATCACATTCAATTGAACTACTAGGTGTAGCCAATATTTTCAGCTTCCTATTATGTTATCCATATCCAAATCTTACCTCAGTCATATATAATCAAAGCATAAACTCAAAGTATCAATTTCAGGTTGGAAAATTATTGCTTCACATGTAGTGCTTAGACAAAAATGATACATCAAAACTGTAGTTGAGATATAACGTATCTTATATAGCATCCATCTATATTTAATTGAGATCCAATTATAAAATGGTAAAAGTTCAAAACAAATGACAAGTTGCCATTTTGAAATTTCCTTATGCATTTATCCCCAAATTCCTACTTCTCCATTCCAATATTCCATCAAATTATACTAATTCATATGGTATTATTTGGTATCACCGTAACACTATCATGGATAATTATTCATCCATCAAAAACTTAACAATTGGTATTAAGTGAACACATCCAAAACACATCTTCAAGGTTGTACCTCCATCTCATTTTACTTTGTCTATCAATGTATTCTAATATCTTTCCAAAAATCCATCAGTTAGATTTCATATAAGTATGTAAGTATGTATGCATGCATGCATGTGTGTATATATGTATGTATGTATGTATGTATGTATGTATGTATGTATGTATGTATGTATGTATGTATGTATGCATGCATGCATGCATGCATGCATGTATGTATGTATGTATGTATGTATGTATGTATGTATGTATGTATGTATGTATGCATGCATGCATGCATGTATGTATGTATGTATGTATGTATGTATGTATGTATGTATGTATGTATGTATGCATGCATGTATGTATGTATGTATGTATGTATGTATTTATGTATGTATGTATGTATGTATGTATGTATGTATGTATGCATGTATATATGTATGTAAGTATGTGTTGAACTCCTTACCCAAGAATGACACACATGGTGAGGGGGTAACCACATGGCACCAAGAATTCACTTATAATTGACAAAGTAATTTCTTAAAGTCAAATCTTAAAAAAGTAAATCGCTTATTTTTAACAAATTTCACAATTTTTCTCTTTAGAAACACATCATAAAAGCCATTATGTGAAAATAGAAAAAAAAATCCGTCTAATATCACTTAGAGTACATACTTTGTTAGAGGCATTATAGATAAATAGCTTTAGTTTAGAAATATTAACATTGAAATCCATACTTCTTGGTCTATAAGATATAAGATGGATATAATGTGAAGATCCAATCTCAATGTATCTTTCTTCTGACTAGTAGCTAGGTAGCATAAGGCATACACCTCCTACACCATCAATATAATATGTCATACCATCAAGAATGTGCACATGTGCATGACTTTCACCTATGAATCAACAAAGCTACTCATTATGTGGTGTAGCATGAAAAGTGGCTCATGCACCAAGCAACCAAGCCATATGTGTGCCATCCAATGACAAATATGGATCCTTAGCTATACAATAGAAGAAAGTGAAATAATTTTCACTATCATAATCAATTGTTAAATCCTCTATCGAATCCACTACTTGATCCACATCACATGCATGCCTCTGACATCATTATCACATTTTCCCAAAGCAATTTAATTAAGTATGACCCTCATGGCCATAGTCCCAACATCAAAATTGTTGATGCAATCTACATCTCACATGAGTCGTCTGACTTGCAAACATCTCATGTAGTCTCTGCCATGATGCACTACTCGTCTCTTCATACATCATAGACTCATATAGAATCCATAAGATGCAACTAGATAGTGGAGCTGACCAATGTATCCATATCCATTAATACCTTTTTGGGCATGTCACAAGGCCTCTTTGCATCTCTATGCGCATACATGTGTAACCCTACCCAAATAAATGTATCCCACATCTAAGCTTTCCATCTCGGAAATTCAATGCCATCAAATTGAGAAGACATCATGCTAGCAATACGATAGACTAGCAATGTAACAAGACATTAGAAGGAATACTCTATCACCAATAGGATCACACCTTCATATCCATATGCATGAATCATATCACAAATGTCTCGCTTGTTGGAGCAAGTCTATGACAAGCCTAAGTATTGGCTTGAGTCCCACAAAGTCATAGAAGAAGCTTTAAAATGAAGACTATGCAAAGTTCACTTGTGAACTACCTCTTGTAACTTTTGAAGAGTTTACTTAATGTAAAAGTGACAGAATCTTAAGTGGTTGAGTCCACTTGATCAAAAAGGGAAAGAGGAGTCACAAATTCGTGATTTGTGGTAGGTAGAGAATCAAATCAATCACTAATTGATTGGAGAGTGATTGAGGGAAGTTAGCCTCCCAAACTCAACTATAAATAGATGGCAGCTTTAGTCGTGGTTAGAGAGACCTATGTGAAGACCTCCAAGAGCTGAGCTTTATGCCATCTCAAGGTGTGATTACCAGGCACACATATGTATCAGTAAGTCCAATGTATTGTACAAGCAATATACTTTCATTTTCATGATCATTTGAGTTCATATTCCCATGTTCTTGTGAAGTGTACTACTCATTGCCATATCTCTCAGTTTTCTCAGTCATATTGCAGAGATGGTTTCTCTGAGCTTGGTGCATCCTTTTCAGTGATTTAACTTGGTAAAGTTAGCTCTATAAGTCTAATATATGCTCATCAATTTTCATTTTATTTGGGTATTGCAATCTTCAATTATGTTCAGTTGAAGTCAACCCTGTCTGTCATTTTCACTTCTCTGTCAAGTACCCGACTTTTTTACTCATCTTGTCAGAGCTGTTTCTCCGTGTGTACTTATCCAAATTCAGTGATTTAAAGCTTGTTGGATTCCGCTACTGTCTAGTATAAACATACAAATTTTCATAATCATTGAATTTTTAAATCTGGAGTTATGATCATTTTTCTGCTCACTGGTCTCAAACTATAGCAGCCCGTGAAAATCGGGATGATGTCATCAGTTGCTAAACATTATTCTCAGTCTGTGGTTCATTAATTTGATGAGATTACTCTTGAAAGTTATCTCTTTATATTAACTAGACTTCCCCAAGAGGAATTAAGTTAATTGCTGCTGTGCTCAGAGAATTATGCAAAACACTAGACAGGTGTATGAACCAAAAATAGCAAGTTCTTCACCTCTGAGCTAACTCCAACTTATCTGTTTTGATCTATCTTTTTGTGAGTGATCTTCCAAGGTACATAGGGTGTCTAATACATCCATTGGCAAGCCAAAAGGGCCCACCATATACTCCTGGAGTTCATTTGGCTGGTGTAGATCAAGGATTTTGCAACACCTCTTCATCTTCAAGCACATACCTATCCATCTCTTCACAGTGGTATCAGAGCAAGGACAACATGGCAGATGGATTTCGGTCATCAATTGACAAATTGGATAGAGGTAATTACTCAGCTTGGTCATTAAGGATGGAAGCTTATCTCCAAGGTAGAAGTTTATATGGTTATGTGGCTGGAGATGAAGTTATGCCAAGTTTCAGGAACAAAAGTCAACCAACACAAGAAGAGCAAGAAAGATTGAGCATGGTGCTCCAAGGATGCACTTGCAAGGTCTTATCTCCTCAACTCTATCTCATATTTTTTGTTTCCTCACATTAGAAGTTTTAAAACATCTCAAGAAGTGTGGGATGCACTTGAATCTTTCTTCTCTTCAAGTACCAAAGCTAGAAAGCATCAAATATGGCTGGATTTCACAACTCTCAAGAAGGCTCCCAAACAAAATGTGACTGATTTTGTCACAAAGCTCAAGGACATAGCAGATCAGTTGGGAAGCATTGGAGAGGTAATAGATGAAATGCAAATTGTAAGGCAGGTCATCAATGGCTTGAAGGCAGATGACAAGTGGGAAGCATTCACCACAACTATGGATTTGTACATGGACATGCATGTACCTGATTTCAATACACTCATTGGACAACTACTTACTCAAGAGGCAAAGCTTATAAAAAATGGAGAAGCTCTAAAGCTAATCAATCTTCAGCTTTATACACTGATAAAAGCAAGTCCAAAGATAACAAAGGAAAGGCAAAGAAAGTGGATGATGAAGCAGGTACATATCAAGCTAACTATGCAGGTAGAGGAAGACATGGCAGAGGTAGAGGAAGAGGAGGTAGACAAGGCAGGGGGAGATCCCAAGACTCCAACTCATGTTCTATTTGTGGATTAACTAATCATACAACTGAAAATTGCTTTAGGAATTCCAGAAATCAAAGAGGTAGAGTATATAATAGAGGAAGTTATGGCTACTCAGGAGGAAGGTTCAACAATTATCATGGCATCTACAACAACTACAATCATTCAAACTATCAAGGAGGTTACAAAGGAAGGAGAGACTTCAATAACTACACAGAAGACTCAAACAAAGAGGATTCATTATTGATCATGAACATGGCTATGCCACAAGGTAAATTTGATGAGCATGTTTTCTACATAGATTCAAGTTGTTCAAATCATGTGGCAGGAAATGTGGCACTCCTATCAGATTTAGAAGATCTAAGGAATAAGCATGAAGTACAAACAGGAGATGATACAAGACATCCTGTGGAGAAAATAGGCAATGTCAAAGCACCTGATGGAAACATCAACCTACTCAGTAAGGTACTCTATGTCCCTACCATTACAAAGAATTTGATAAGTGTTGGGCAGATAGTAGAGAAAGGGTTGCAAGTCAGGTTCACAAAAGCAAGAGCATTTGTTGAAGATCCAAGTCAAGGATTCAAAAGAATTGCAAAAGGTGAAAAGGCAGGTAGATTGTTCACATTTGAATTACAAGACACTAGAAACATTGCTCTCTTTAATTATGGTAGTCAGACACTCACAGAATTGGAAGTATGGCACAAAGGTTAGCACATTTTGGTGAAAGGTCATTAAAGCAGATTTGCAGGGACCAAAGTGTACTTGGACTCCCTAATTTGTCAAAACAACATATGATTTATAAGTGTAGTGCATGTCAATTTGGAAAGTCTCACAGGTTACCATTCATGAAGAAAGGTTATATGCATGGAGATCTCTTGGAGTTGGTTCATACAGATGTATGGGGACCTAGCAAGGAAGCTCCAATATCCGGATCAAGGTATTATGTCTCCTTTATTGATGATTGCAGCAGATGGACTATCCTATTCTTTATGAAACACAAAGATGAAGTTTTTTCATGTTTCAAAAGATATTTGGCTCTTGTGGAGAATCAAACAGGTAAATCACTAAAAAGGCTAAGGTCAGATGGAGGGGGAGAATACTTCTCCCATGAGTTTGATTCTTTTCTTCAAGAAAGAGGAATCAAAAGAGAGGTAATTACAAGGTACACTCCTGAGCAAAATGGAGTGGCAGAAAGGAGGAATAGGACAATTGTTGAAGCTGCAAGGTCCATGTTAAATGAAAAGCATTTACCTAATTATCTATGGGCTGAGGCTGTATCTACAGCCACTTACTTGATTAACAGGTTTCCTTCAAAATCCCTTGATGGGATGACTCCATATGAGGCTTGGAATGGAAGAAGACCAATCTTAGATCATTGTAAAATTTTTGGATGTATTGCTTTTGCTCATGTTCCTTCACAGGTTAGAGGCAAGATGGATCCAAAGGCAGAAAGGTGTGTATTTATTGGATATGACAACAATCAAAAGGGATACAGGTTATACAACCCTACCAACAAAGGATTCTTGGTAAGCAGAGATGTAGTTTTTGACGAAAACAATTCATGGTATGAAGATTCATGCAGGAAGGTCAATTTACCATATGATCTTGAAGAAGATTTTCCAAAGCTTGGTAGAGAACAACCAAAGATTGAAGAACAAGACACCTCAGAGGATGATGAAGAATCTCAGATGGAAAAGATCAAAGCATGGAAGTCTAAAGGTAAAGCAAAATTGCAGGAACTTGGACATGAGGCAGAATCATCACATCATGGCCTAAGAAGATCTATGAGGGAAAAGAGAAAACCAAAAAGGTATGGGTTTGACACCTCATTAGTAACTAAACATTCTATCTACATAGCACAGGACATAAACCAAGAGGAGCCATCATCATTTGAAGAGGCCAAAGCAAAATCAGAATGGAAGCATGCAATGAAGGAAGAGATTGAAGCACTTGAGGAAAACAACACTTGGGATTTGGTGCCCAAGACTTCATCCATGAAGGTAATAGGCTCAAGATGGGTCTATAAACTCAAGAAGAATTCTGATGGTTCCATTAACAGGTATAAGGCAAGGCTTGTAGCAAAAGGCTTTGCACAAACTCAGGGAATTGATTATGAGGAGACCTTCTCTCCTGTGGCAAAGATGCCTACTATTAGGGTTTTGCTTAGCATTGCCTCTTCCAAGAATTGGAAGATACTTCAACTAGATGTAAAGAATGCATTCTTGAATGGTTGGATAACAGAAGAGGTATATATGGCACAACCACCTGGTTTTGAGAATCAAATTTATCCTGATTATGTGTGTAAACTTAACAAAGCATTGTATGGTCTCAAGCAAGCCCCAAGAGCTTGGAATTTAAGGCTTGTTTCATTCTTGCAGGACAAAGGCTTTCAACCAAGCAAGGCAGATCCTTCACTCTTTATTAAAAAGAGTAATTTTGAGATCATCTACTTATGTGTATATGTAGATGATATTATATTGACAGGAAATGATGCAGATGGTATGAAGAAGATCAAAGATCAGATGAGAGAAGAGTTCAATATAAGTGATTTGGGTTCACTTACCTACTTCTTAGGTTTGGAAGTTGTCTACAAAGATCATGGTTTGTTTCTCACTCAAAGAAAGTACATTAAGGACATGTTGGCAAAATTCAAGATGCAAGATTGTAAGATTGCAGGTACTCCAATGGAGGTCAATCACAAATTGAGCTCACATGAAGGTGAACTCATAGAGGAAATCACATCATATCAAAGTCTAGTGGATAGTCTCAACTATGCCACATTGACAAGAGTAGATATATGTTACAGTGTGAGTGTGCTAAGTCAATTTATGCACACACCAAGGAAACCACATATGGATGCTGCCAAAAGGATTCTCAAGTATCTCAAAGGAACCATAAATGAAGGACTTTATTATCCTTATGTATCTGATTTAGGGTTGAAGCTATTTTCTGATGCAGATTGGGCTGGCTCCAAGGAAGATAGAAGGAGCACTTCAGGTTATCTTACCTTTGCAGGTTCAAAGCTTATTTCATGGTCATCCAAGAAGCAACCCACAATTGCTCTCTCTTCTACTAAAGCTGAATACAGAGGTACTGCCATAGCTACACAAGAAGCTATGTGGATGAAGACATTATTCAAAGATCTTGGATTGGAGTTTGGAACTCCAACTATTTATGGTGACAATATGAGTTCTATTCATTTGGCTGCTAATCCTATTTTTCATGCAAGGACTAAACATATTGAAGTTCATTATCACTATGTAAGAGAGAAGGTTCTAAGCAAAGAGATTAAAATATCACATGTGTCCACTCATCAACAATGTGCAGACATTCTAACCAAAGCAGTAGATGGTACAAAGCTTTGCAAATTCAAGGCTATGATAGGTTTGCAGGTAATCTTGGAAGATTGAAGAACTCAAGCATACTTGGCTTGAGGGGGAGCTGTTGGATCAAGTCTATGAAAAGCCTAAGTATTTGCTTGAGTCCCACAAAGTCATAGAAGAAGCTTTAAAATGAAGACTATGCAAAGTTCACTTGTGAACTACCTCTTGTAACTTTTGAAGAGTTTACTTAATGTAAAAGTGAGAGAATCTTAAGTGGTTGAGTCCACTTGATCAAAAAGGGAAAGAGGAGCCACAAACTCGTGATTTGTGGTAGGTAGAGTATCAAATCAATCACTAATTGATTGGAGAGTGATTGAGGGAAGTTAGTCTCCCAAACTCAACTATAAATAGATGGCAGCTTTGGTCGTGGTTAGAGAGACCTATGTGAAGACCTCCAAGAGCTGAGCTTTATGCCATATCAAGGTGTGATTACAAGGCACACATATGTATCAGTAAGTCCATTGTATTGTACAAGCAATATACTTTCATTTTCATGATCATTTGAGTTCATATTTCCATGTTCTTGTGAAGTGTACTACTCACTGCCATATCTCTCAGTTTTCTCAGTCAGATTGCAGAGATGGTTTCTCTGAGCTTGGTGCATCATTTTCAGTGATTTAACTTGGTAAAGTTAGCTCTATAAGTCTAATATATGCTCATCAATTTTCCTTTCATTTGGGTATTGCAATCTTCAGTTATGTTCAGCTGAATTCAACCCTATCTGTCATTTTCACTTCTCTGTCAGGTACCCGACTTTTTTACTCATCTTGTCAAAGCTGTTTCTCCGTGTGTACTTATCCAAATTCAATGATTTGTAGCTTGTTGGATGCAGCTTACTGTCTAGTATAAGCATACAAATTTTCATAATCATTGAATTCTTAAATCTGGAGTTATGTTCATTTTTCTGCTCACTGGTCTCAAACTGTAGTAGCCCGTGAAAATCGGGATGATATCATCACTTGCTAAACATCATTCTTAGTGTGTGGTTCATTATTTTTTATGAGATTACTCTTGAAAGTTAGCTCTTTATATTAACTAGACTTCCCCAAGAGGATTTAAGTTAATTGCTGCTGTGCTCAGAGAATTATGCAAAACACTAGACAGGTGTATGAACCAAAAATAGCAAGTTCTTCACCTCTGAGCTAACTCCAACTTATCTGTTTTGATCTATTTTTCTGTGAGTGATCTTCCAAGGCACATAGGGTGTCTAATACATCCATTGGCAAGCTAAAAGGGCCCACCATATACTCTTGGAGTTCATTTGGCTGGTGTAGATCAAGGATTTTGCAACACCTCTTCATCTTCAAGCACATACCTATCCATCTCTTCACATTGCTAGATAAGAAACCATGTGAACCACCTATCACATAACCATACATCTAGTATCCACATAAAACCATGAGCATAAACTTGTGTAGAAAGTCTCCAAAATGACCAAATAGATGTGAAAGAATCCTAGAAAAAATGTGAAAGAGTATCCCCTGTAAATTGAGCAATCAAGACAAGATAACCAATATCAAAAGAATAACAAATAACTTATCACTATCTATCACTGATCCAACCATAGATAATGGCAAATACCCATGCTAGAAAACTGATGGCGATACATGTCAATAAAATGATGATAAATGTCCCACTCAATAATGAATCTAACAAGATGGTCCAACCTATCACGAATAATCGGTGATCAAGTCCAAGTGAATCGAGATAAAAAAAATCCAAAGCTATCATACAAGCATAAAGGATCTAGTAGACTAGTCGTCTAACATAAGGGCTGGGAAAATTTGGATAGCATATCCCTTGAAAAATGGAATCTAGAACCAAATAACCATGTGGTAATCACCATCCACATATGTTAAGAATCACACTAGTAAATGAATTATCAAATCAATGACCATAGGCTAATACAATAGCCAATCCAAGTGTTAAAAAAGTGGGCAATTGAAACTCCAACTTGGATCATGCACTCACAAAGAAAAACAAGAAATTGAAAGTACCAACCAAAGGTCCAATCAATCTCTCATATAAGTATATGCAATTGGAAAACAAAGATATGTCCAAGTGGAGAAAAAAAAACTATGAACATAATACCACTGTACATAGACTAGCACTAGCATGATCTCATATAAAAGATGAAATGGCATAAACTAAAATTAGTACCACAATGCCATCTTACATGTCAAAACCTAGCATAACTAGCTCTACTCTCATATGGAGGAGCCTCCAACATAGATCATACATATTCAATGCCCTCAAGCTCTGCATCAAGAGTCTACACATCAAGAAGTCTCTCTCATGGAAGTTCCAGGTCAAAATGAACCTCCGAAAGCAATTATGGTTTTATGATGAAAATATATTGCTTTGTATTTTGCTATTTTGGGAGAATAAACTCTAAATCTCAAATATTTCTCTTCAAAAACTTGAAGAAATCTATATTGACTACACAAAGACACTTAAGATACCTCAATCAAAGGTCTCTAGCTCAAGGTACAAGTAAAAAAAGCATCTACTCTCTCTCTTATAATCATCTTCACCTATAGCACTATTGGTTTGTAGTTTGCATTTTTTGCAACCTACAACTTTGAATTTTGGATCTATGTTCATCTACAAAGCTGCATATGATTTTTTAAAGCTATGGAAAACAATTTGAATCACTTAAAACTAACCTATATAGCTCAAGTTATTACAAAATTCTAAAATGCTATTAAAGTGATTACAGGACCGAGTTCTATATCACTTTGAGTTTTCTTGAATTTCCTACAAAGTAAATCTCTGAATGATATTCTAGATGAAATATGTAGCTCTTGTCTTGATATGAACAAGCAAGTTTAAATGGCCTCAATTCAAGCTTCCTAGCTTGAGTTATGGCCCAAATATAGGCTTGCTATCCAGAAGGTGCCAACTTGCGAATTCACATCTTTCACCCTAATGGATCTCCTTGCACATCAACCATCAACATGTGTTGATACCAATAAAGGCCTTAAGTGTGCTGGACAATGTGGAGAATGAGTTCTCCTATGCACAACAAAAATGTGTAGTGAACCCTTGTATGTCCAGCACTTGGACAAACAGCTACACCTTAGATAGCTTGCTGCTCTCAATATAAAACTCAAATGGACCTATGCCTTTAGTCAATCGAATTAGACAAAGAGATATTTCTAACAAGATATAAATAAATTAATTTGGACAAGTTTTGATCAGGAAATGGAACTGATGAAGATGAACTACCTGTCCACACAAGTATGCTTAAGAATTGAACTTCACTCTCAGACTGATAACTCCCTGAATATATATTTTTTGAGGAAGATATTTGAGACAGAGAAATTACACACAAATAGCTTTCCAAGAAGCTAAAAATCAAGTAATTTGGATGAGCTCTGGTTAGGAAACTCAACTAACCAAGATAGACCACTTGCACACATAAGTATACTGAATACTTCACTCTCTAATAGATATCTCATAGAATATAAATTCTTTGAATGACAAATTTGGGATAGAAAACTTACATTCAAATAGCTTTCCAAAAAACTAAAAACCAAGCAATTTGGATATGTTTTGGTTGGGTAACCTAATCAACCAAAATAGACTACCTATCTACATAGGTATCGTAAAACATTTGACTTCACTCTTTGATTGATACCTCACAGAATATATAACCTTTGAAGGAGATATTTGAGGCAGAGAAAGTGCACAAGATAACTTTCCAATGAGTGTTTAAACGCAAGAAATGGTTACATATACACTGAGATATGAGCTTCACATTAGAGCTGTGTACAAAATGATGTGCGACTGGAAGGAGTCTATGGGAAGACAAAATGACAAAATGACCAGATCTTACTATTGGGAGCTCTTGCCTCTTTCTCTCCTTGTTTAGAATGTACTCCTATTCCACTTTTATAACCAATGAGTATGTGAAGAAGTTTTTGCCTTCTTCTTAACTCACCACTTATATTTGATTGGCCACTACATGCCACTTACTACAAGGTAGATATTGTATCTTTTACTCATCATGAATTTTGACTAGACTTTTTTTCCTTTTTTTTTAATTTTCTCTTTTTTTCCTTTATCTTTATATTTGGTAGATTTTTCCAAGCATAGCTTATGTGAAAATGAGCTTGTACATTTATCTTCAACACTCCCCCTCAAGCTCATACATACATGCATACATACATACGTACATACACACAAAGATAAATACATACATACATACATACATACATAAATACATACATACATACATACATACATACATACATACATACATATATACATACATACCTACATGCATGCATGCATACATACACACAAACCCATCTTTAATCACAAAAAATTATGTGACTATGTTCTAGAAAAATTCGTGGTAATAATACAATTGTTTCAGACGTGCAAGGACTACTTATTTATAATGACCTTGATGGTGAGTGATAAATGCCAATTCGTGAATAATCATGGTATATATTAACTATTCAGTAGAACTTGAAAATGATAATGAGGCTTTGCTAAACTTTTTAAGCGGTATCAAGTTTGAATGATCACCTCGTTGGATTGTTTTTGTTTATAGCATTGATCACCCAATTTGTAGTTCAATGGGATATTGATTTGGAATGGAAATTCTTAGTATCCATGTACACATAGAATAATTTACATATAAAAATATTCATGTAATTAATGTATATATAGATCCATAAGTAAATAAACTTAAAAGCATTCATAAACAGTAAATAAACTTAAAAGAATTCATAAATGCATAAACTCATACATCCTTAGCATCTATGAAGCAAAAGAAACAAGAGATTAGGTAGATTTTATGAATAGAAAAGTAGGTTATTTATGTGTATGTAAGCTAAAAAAAGTCCTACAAGTTTGTATCATTAAAGAACTATTTGGTGTTGTCTTAAAATTGTTGGAGGAATGTTAGAAGTCGACCTAAAAAATATCAGGTCAAAGTACTCAAAGCTTAGTCAAAGGATGAAGATATAAAAGGGAAGCACAAGCATGGAAGTAAAGGATGAATGATTCTACTATTATTTACCATCTCAAATCCCTCCTTAAATTAGGTATTTCCCTATTTTTTAACCCAAAACACATATAAAAATACTTTTTTTGGCATAGAATCTTATTTGTAGCAGTAAATGGGCCCACATTGTTAAAGATTGAGTACTATGGTGTGAGTAGATAGGAACGTTGGTTTTTGTTTCTTTTGATACTATTTTAGCCTCCAAATGGCCTCTATACACTATTTTTACAGTTATGCGAGACATCACAATGCAGAGAGAGCTTTTAAAAAGTTTATAAAAGTGAGAGCTCTCATTTGTTATGGTTACTCAGTTAGAGTTACTTGTTTTGAGTGAGATTAGAGAGTTGGAAAATCTTGTGAGATTTTGTACTAGGCTTTTGCAATACAATGAGCTTTTGGAGCACCATCCTCTTGCTTACTCATGAGTGTGTGTGCATGCATGTATGTGTGCACCTATGTGCACACTTACCTTGCTCTTGTTGTAGGTGGGTGTGTTTCTATCTCATTGTGTGCAAGCCTTCATACCTACTGACTCATCGCTCCATGGATATAATATTTTTCTTATCATGTATGCCTTGGTCTACGATGACACAAGTATTATACTTTTGGCACCATTTCTAGGGAGAGTTCTTGTCAAACATGCACTATGGTAAGCTTCCACATGAGGTATGTGCTTTTAGTGCTTCTTTGCATGTTTCTAGGTACTTCTCCATCCTATTCTTCATTAGATAGCTAGGTAGGTAAGTAAATTAGTAGAAATAGGCAAAAAATCAGGTTTTAGGATTAGGGTTTTCCAAGATTCCCATTAAAGCTTAATTTCCCTCTTCTCTTCTTGACTTATATTGTCTATTTCTACGTCTCGTCTTTCCCTTTTCCTCACTACATACACACATGTGAGGCTTGCAGTAGTAGCTCTTGATTTGGAGAAGTTTGCGGAAGAAAAAACTGAGCTAAAAAGTGCACAAATAGAGCTTGTTTCGATTCGTGAAAGACGTAAGTAGCAGATCAATCACCCATGCACAAAGGGGGGTAAGTGTTGATTTCGTGCCAAAGGGGTAGGGAATGATAGATCTAGGTGAGATTTAAGTAGTACTTAGGAGATGAGAGGGTCAAAATCAAGCTCAAACTAGCCAAAAAGATAGAGCAATAATTTTCATGCAACAAGGTAAAATTTTCAAGTTTTTGAGTGTGTATGCCATCCTTGAGAGTAGAACTACATGTGCCAATAGATCTTTCTTAAGAAAAAAAAAATTCATTTGAGAAAGTTATCACATTGACAATTTCTAGAAAAGAAGGCGTTATGCAGAGTAATTGCTCCTATGTAAAGCTCTCAAAACAAAAAAGTAAGGTTAGATTTGAGTTTCCAAGAACTAGTAAGACCACAAACAAAATTTGGCACAAAAAGGACCAAGAAAACTCAAGATATTGCCAATGATTCCCCTAGGTTAGCATAGCAATATTCCTATGCACAGTGCCCAAAACTACAAGTAAAGGCCAATTTAGGGTCGGTCAAGTCATAAGCATGTATATGTGAAATTTGATGCAAAAGTACCTACTAAAGGAAAAAAACCCCACCAATTGCCCTAGCTTGATAGGCAAATCATTTCTATGCAAATGGTAGCTTTTTGTAGTAAATTGGAGTGCAAGTGTTGCCAACATCCTAAGGAATAGTGCCAAACCAAAGAGGAGCAAGAAAATTGCCAAAAATAATCCAAATACTACCAATTATTGCTCTAGGTCCATCACTTATGGGACGTGAATCAACTTGAGTTTTGAGCCCACATATTACTAGAGCCTTATTAAGAAGCCCCAAGAGAAGAAACCTCAGAAAAGTTGCAAAGAAGACCAAAAACACACTTTTCATTGTTCTAAATACCAGGGCATTCACTTCAAGGAATTGAGCTCCAAAGTTGATTTTTTTAGTATTCTTTATTGAGACGCATATAGCCTAAACCTTGTAAGTGGAAATCTAGAAGTTCCAATCAAGAAAATCCAAGTTTAGCTCAAAAACAACCCACGATTGTTGTCGCCTATAGGGCAATCATTTGTGGGTTGGACTCATTCTTTAGTGGATCAATACTTGTGAAATCCCAAGAATATTGTATGCGCAAAGATAGAAGATTCACTTTGCAAGGTCAAAATACCCTAGCTTAAGACAAGTTAGAGCAATTGGTTTTGTGCATTTGAGTGAAAACTTCAAGGGAACATCCACTGTTATCTTTCATAGCCTTGGGAAACATAATCAAGTGCACAAGGCCCTAAAAGCTATTGGAGTTTGAGGTTTGCAAAAGCACACAAAAAACAGAAGGAAGAAGAAGAAGCTTGGAGCTCAACACACAAGATTGAATGTATTACCAAGAGAATGTACAAAGATCAGTGACCCATTAAGGTTATAGGCGTATATACAAGTCAGGTGAAAAAAACCTCCTAAAGAGGGAAAAAAATGCCCCAATAGTCCTAGTGTGTTCACACACATCACTACCAAAATATAAGGAAGTGCCAAGCTATGTGGAATCAATCCACAAAAGGAAGTAAGCCCAAAGCTTTGCAAAAAGCTTCAAACTTTCCCTAGGTAGAGCCTTTGTGAAAAGGTCTGCAGCGTTCTCCTGTGTGGGCACATATGCCAAACTGATCTCTCCAAAAGAGAACCTCTCCCTCACATAATGATACTACACCTCAATGTGGTTAGTGTGAGCACGGGACACTGGGTTTCTTGCAATTGCCAATGCACTATGATTGTTCATTGAAGTTGGTGGTGGGAGAAGACACACAACACCACAATCAACCATAAGGCATTTGAGACAGACACACTCAATAGTCATTGTGAAAGCTACCCTATGCTTAGCCTCACAACTAGAAATGGCCATAGTAGGCTACTTCTTGCTCAACCAAGATATGCATGAGCTACCAAGCATGAAGCAAAAACCATTGGTGGGCACACAAGTGTCGTAGCAATGAGCCCGGTCAGAGTCAAAAAAAGCATGTAAATCTGGCGGTATTGATCCCCCATGGGATAAAACAGTCCAAGTAGCCGAGTACCACTCAAGTAGCGAGAGATGTGCTTAACTACCTATCAATACTTGACACCTGAGCAATGCATAAACCTGCTCATCTATGAGATAGAAAATTGAATATCAGATTGAATTATGCATAGTTAAATTAAGCATCCAACAACTTGCTGATAGAGAACAACATCAAATTCATCTCCAACCTCATGAAGACTCAACTTTAAACCTGTTTCCATAGGAGTGGCAATAGGTTTGCAGTTTTCAAGGCCAAAACATTGCAATAATGTGTCAATATATTTTGTTTGAAACAAATCTATTCCTCCATCAACTTGCATAAAGTAAATGCCCAAATACTGATGTAAATGCCCCAAATCTGACATCTCAGATGAGGCATGCAAATCAGCCTTAAAACTAGCAATATGCTTCTCATTAGGTCCAATGAGCAACATGACATATCAACATAGATTACAATGATCAGAAGCACATTATTTGCACACTTAACATATATGATGCACTCAGTTGGACTATTCTCAAAGCCATGTGCAATCAAGTAGGCATGTATCTTTTCATATCACGCATGTGTGCTTGCTTTAAATCATACAACCTGCACACTTTATTTTCATGCCCTTTCTGAACAAAACCACAGGACTGAAAAACATACACTTCCTCATGTAAGTCACCATTCATAAATGTAGTCTTAATTTCCAATTGATGTACATTCCAAACATGATGAGTTGCGAGTGCATAGATGCTACAAACATTAGTCATTTGGCATGTGGGAGAAATGGTGTCATCAAAATCAATGCCTCTTTCTTGAGCATAACTTTTTGCAACAAGCCTAGCCTTATACCTATCAAATCTTCCATTAGGTTTATGCTTCAACTTGCATATCCACGTAGTGCCAATGGCCTTCTGGCCAAGGGGAAAATCACATAAGGAGTAGGTACCATTCTTCATAATAGCGTCATATTCTGATTGCATAGTAGCCATTCAATTTTTTGAATTTTGTGCTTCATCAAACAAAATAGGCTCATTCTCATTACAAAGACTAGAGGCAGCCATAGCATAGCAATCTAATGCAAAAGAAGCACTATGGGATTCTGCATGTGTACAATATGACAAAGATATATTTAATTTTCTATCTTTCAAAGTCTGCACCAGCCATCTCCGCATAGTTTTTTGCCTCCTCTATATCAGCAGTCTCATCAACAACTGCATCATGTAAATGTGCATCAGAAATGGAATGATCTACATCATCACATGAAACGTGTAAGGGTTGAGAAATTGCATCATTCGGACTGGCACTTGACTATCCACCTCTAAAAAGAGGTAGCAAAGTGTCATACACATCTCTAGAGCTAACAAAAGTCTCCTTGGTACATGAAACTAATCGTTGAATTGCATCTTCCACAAAAACAAGATCACGATTAACCAAAATGTGCTTAGTCTATGGATGATACTGAAAATAGCCTTTGCTTTCAGAATCGTACCCTAGAAAATACGTTTCACTACTTTATCATCCAATTTCATGTGTTGTTGTTCAAGCACTAATGCATATGTGAGACAACCAAGAACACACAGATGAGCAACAGATGGCTTGCAACCATGTCAAGCCTCAAATGGAGTGATAGATTGAAATTTTTTTGGTGGGACACATATGTGTGTACTTATGTTGCACACATAATAGCCTCAAGCCAGAAATTGTGGTAAAGCCTTACTTTTGACCATACACCTTGCCATCTCTATGAGAGACCTATTCTTTCTTTCCACAAATCCATTTTGTTGAGGTGTATATGGCATTGTACACTAATATTTTATCCCACGTTTAGCTAGAAATGCATTAAAATCAAAAGACATGTATTCCTCCCCTTGATCAAAACAAAGGATGCACATTTTACATGTAGACATTTCTAGCCAAAATCAGAAACTGTTTGAAGCACATAAACACTTCAAACTTTTCTTTTAGTGGATAAAACCATGCATGCCTAAAAAAATAATCAATAAAAGTCAAGAAGTAAAGGTAGTTCCCAAAAACCATAGGACCACAGGCATCAGTGTGGAAAAGCTACAACTTCTGAGTAGCTCGAACTGCACCATCTTTTGGGAACAAGGAACAAATACATTTTGCCCAAAATACAACCTTCACAAACATGTTTACTAGGTTTCTCAAGTTTGGGTAGAGAGGACACCATTTTAGATTTCTACAAGCATAGCAAACTAGCAAAATTTAAATGACCAAAGCATGCATGCCAAAGCTTTGGATCTAAGATAGCCTTAGAATCATGTACTCCACATGTTGAATCATTCATAGATTTTCCGTAGTCTATGAGCTTATATAGCCCATGACATAAAATGCTAGAAACAATAATAATATCACCATTTGAGAGATCATGGATTGTGCATCTGTCATCAACAAATTTGACATCCAAACCAATCTTGGCTAATGCAAAAACTGACAATAGATGTTTCTTGATCAAACAAAGCATTTGACAATGTAAAAGAACTACCATCATCAGTAGAGAGAATGATCTTATCGCATACCATTATAGGATAAGAGGAGTTGTTGGCACATGTGATAGTATTCCCTACAGGGTCAAGCTCAAGTGAACTCAAGAAACTATGTTGTGTGGTAATATGTTTGGTTGACCCACTATCAAAGTACCAAACATCTAAGTCTACTGTAGACATACACTACTCATAAGGAGATGGACCAAAACTGAAAATAATACTAAATGCTCATTCTTCATTCTGCACATGGTTAGCAAACTCTATTTTAGGTGTAGAGGCCTCTGCAACCATTATTCCAGCCTCTTTCTTCTTTGCCTTTTTTGTAGCCAACTCACGACAACTCTTTATGACATCATCGTTTCCTTTACAATACTTGCAGAACAATCTCATTTTTTTTATTTCTTCTCATCTTTGTCTTCCTTCTTTGACAGTGCAACATTAGCTGATTTCTCCTTGCTAGTAGATGAGCTCCATTTTTCCTTGCCCTTTTGCCTAGCTAAGAAATCTTGATTTGCAACATGCATGATTGACTTGTTCTATCTATACTAATCTTCCTACAACAAAACATAGACTAGATCCTTGAATGTTGAGGCATTTGGATTTCCTTTCATTATCAACCGAAGAGTAGAGGCAATACTCTGATATGAATTTGGAAGATGATCAAGAATAGTATGCATAAGTGAACTATCAGTTAAGCCTTCATCAGTAGAAATCAATTGCTCCTTCAAATCTTTGATCTTTGTGTAAAAATTGTCCATGGAATCTCCTTCATTTATGTGCTCAGTCTCTAACTGTTTTCAGAGGTAAGCAACACGAGCCTCATTTCTTGCCGAGTATAAAGTGGTAAGTGTATCCCAAGCATCCTTAGCTATTTTTCAAAAGTGAGCTTAGCCTTGAGGAATAATGGAATGTTTGACACACAAAGCTATCAATGCATGTGCTTAAGCATCTCTGCCATACCAACAAAGTTGCTCTATAGTAGGTGCAATATGAACTGCAACACAAACATAAATTTGAATGCCCTGCACAATATTCCACATTCCTTTTGCAACCAATACATGATGCATCATATATGCCCATAATGGATAATTAGTACCATCCAATCTATCCTCAAGAGTCAACATACGAAATACATCATTGCTTTCAGCCATTTCCACTGATTAAAATACCCTAATGTAGAAAAATGATTGTATCTCAAAAAGTTGAATAGAACTGCCCTATGAAGCGCTATTAGATCTATAGTAGACTTTGAGGTGCTTGTACTGGCAAACCGAAACGTGTCTATATGTTTGGCACAAAAGGATGAAATTGCCTACACAAGCACTACGATAGTGCATTCGAAGGCAGAAACAAGTATGATCACCAATTTTCCTATGATTCTAAGACTATGACCAGAGGGGTGTTGACGATGCCCTAGATGAAGCAACAACCTTCTCTTATACCAATTTGTTGGAGTTTGAGGTCTACAGAAGCACGCGAACAACACAAGCAAGAAGAAGAAGCTTGGAGCTTAACACACAATATTGAATGTATTACCCAGAGAATGTGCAAATATAAGTGACCCATTAGGGTTATAGGTGTATATACAAGCCGAGGGGGAAAAGCCTCCTAAAGAGGGAAAAAGTGTATGTGTATATCTATGTTTATGTGTATGTTTATGTGCATGTGTGTGTCTGAGTATGGGTATGCATATGGGTAGAAGTGTGCATATGCATATGCACACATGTATGTGTATGTGTATGTGTATGTGTGTGTATGTGTATGTGTACGTGTATGTGTATGTGTATGTGTATGTGTACGTGTATTTGTATGTGTATGTGTACGTGTACGTGTACGTGTACGTGTACGTGTATGTGTACGTGTACGTGTACATGTACGTGTACGTGTACGTGTACGTGTACGTGTACGTGTACGTGTACCTGTACGTGTAAGTCTAAGATGCATAAACAACCCATTAAGGAGGTTGAAGTGAGAAGAGTGGTGTTTGAGGATACTACTCCTCCAATTAGCATGCATAAAAATAATGCACATAGGGACATTCAAGAGAATGTCTGATCAAATCAGTTTTCACATGTTCCTGTTCAGCAACCATTGAGATGCTCTGCACGTGTCTCACATCCACCTGATAGATATGTTCCAGGTTTAGATTTTGTTATGTTAACAGATGTCGACAAGCCTTCTTGCTACAAAGAGCCTGTGCAGAAAGAGGATCATTTCAAGTGGGAGCGTGCCATGAAGAGTGAGTTGGATTCTATTCACAAGAATGGTACTTGGGATTTAGTGCCTTTTCCAAAGGGCATGGAAAGCTTTCCCATGTAAATGGGTATATAAGCTAAAATTCACATCAGATAGTCCTTCTCCAAAGTATAAATCATGACTTGTTGCAAAGGTTTTAAGCAACAACATGGTGTTGATTTCGAGGAAATCTTCTCTCTAGTGGTCAAGATGACTACCCTGTGCATGTTGCTTGGATTCATTGCAATGGAGGACTTAGAGCTAGTCCAAATGGATGTGAAAATTGCTTTCTTGCATGGAGATCTTAGAGATAAGATCTATATGGAACAACTAGAGGTTTCTGTAGTTCCTAGCAAGGAAATTCTAGTTTGTAAGATCAAGAAGAGCTTGTATGGACTTAAACAGTCCACTAGACAATGGTACCAAAAGTTTGATGCCTTTATGAAATCTCAAGGTTATTCTCAAAGCAATGAGGATCATTGTCTCTACACAAAGAGATGCTCAGATGGCAGCTTGATATGTTTGATACTTTATGTCGATGATATCTTGATTGCTGGGAAGTCCTCTTATGACTTGCCAATTCTCACAAGAAGTTGAGTCAGACATTTGATATGAAGGATTTGGAGGATGCCAAACATATTCTTGGCATGCACATTACTCGTAATAGGAGTAAAAGATGCATATACTTGTCTCAAAGTGAGTGCATATCCAAAGTACTTCATAGGTTCAATATGCAGGGTGGAAAGGCATTAAGTACACCTTTTCCCACATATCTGAAATTAAGCAAGGATGATTGCCCCAAATCAGATGAGGAAAAGGAATTCATGACCAAAATTCCCTATTAGTCTGTTGTTGGTAGTCTCATATGCTATGGTAGCTATGAGACTAGACATTGCATTTGCAGTGGGAGTTGTGAGCAGATATATGTCTAATCCTGGAAAGAAACATTGGGAAGCAATCAAGATGATTTTGAGATATCTGAGTGAAACTATGGACAAGTGTCTATGCTTAGGTAGAGGGAAAGCATCAATTATTGGTTACATAGATTTTGACTGTGTTGGTTGTGTAGATAATCGTAAGTCTACATCAGGGTACATTTTTCATTTTGTTGGAGGTGCTATCTCTTGGAGATCTCATCTTCAAGAATGTATAGTTGTTTCCACCACAGAAGCAGAGTATGTTGCAGCAAGTGAGGCATGTAAGGAAGCATTGTGGCTTTCTCGTCTTGCCTGTGATATGGGTTTACCTCAACATGTACCTTGTTTGCTCAGTGACAGTGAGAGTACCATTGCTTTGGCTAAGAATCCGGTCTATCATGAAAAAACCAAGCACATTGAGGTGAGGTATCACTTCATTAGAGATTGCTTAGCCAGTGAGCACATTATTCTTGAGAACATTCACACTCGAGATAATGTTGCAGATGCTTTGACTAAAGCTCTACCACAAGATAGCTTTCGACACACTGTTGTCACTTGATGGGGGTTACTTGATTCATGTTCTTACACAATGAGTTGTATATTGTGTAACATGCCCATCAGGTGGGAGGTATAGTTTGTATACTTACACTCAGGTATTCTTTATCATTCTTTATTTTTCTGCCATAGTTACTTTGGCCATATTGGCCTTTAGTGGGAGATTGTTATCGTTAGTGTCCATGTGAAAGGCCAAACAACCACCATACACTTCTCTGTATATGTTCTTTAATAAAACATATAGTGGCTAGGTCACTCACATATTGTAATCTCGATCGCACTTGTAACACCTTAGAAGTCTATTTTATTCTCCTTATGTACTGTGTTTTTCTGTGTATTCTGCAGCCTTTGTGCGGAGTACCATGTGGCCCTAGGAGCTCAATCTTCTACTTTGAGGATATCATCGTGGATCTCTCGAGAAGGAGAGGGCACCATGGTGCATCGCCATAAAAATACTTCAATTTGATTGCACATTTCTATGATGGATTGAAGAGCACTCAATTATGTATTCCAACCTACTTGATGAACCCCACCACTTTGGAAGATTGAATACAAAAGTGCATTCGGGTAAAAGATGATTTGGGCAATTCTATTCAAGTTTTCTCACCAACCATAGAGTCCACTCCAAGTGTGAAGTCAAGTTCCTCAACAATCAATGAAACGGCAAAGGCAGGCACCAAGAAATTGAACATACAAGCCTCTAGGCTTCCACCTAGAAAGAGGCTTGCATTGTGCGTGAGATCATTTTTCCCATGTGTGTAATAGAAGACCGCCTCCTCTAGCATAACCACAACTACAATACTGTGAACATGAGCAAAAATGGATGAATCACTCAACTACCATTTGTTTCTACAAGAAGCAACCAATTATCTAGTATCCCATTCAAGAAGGCCGATACTAGAATAGACCAACTATGGGAAATTATGAAGTCCCAAGGCCCATTGCACAACCACAGTACCAATATCCCCATGATACTTGCATGTGGTTAGGCCACCAATGTTCTATCTGCCTAGAAGAATGTAGAAGTATCCTATATACCCATCTAGACCTATGTTGAGCCGATATCCACTTGCTCCTCAACATGTTATTCTAGTTAAGTATGGACAAGCCCAAGAGTCAATAGACCAGGCCATAATTCTAGTTTCTATAATTATTGTAGAGGTTATAGGTCAAGAAAGTGCCATAAAAGGTAGTCAACAAGAGGCATACCCTCAATTATATGAACAATCCGCTAGTTATTTGGGCTATCAAAATTATTCCAATGGATATGAGGACTAAATTAGTCAAAGTTATGGGTATAGCAATCTTAAGCATAGCCAATTTTTTACACAAATTTTCCATTACAAAACATTGCAAGATTTCATATCATATTTACTCCTCTAAGAGGTCCCTTTTTTAGATGCAATGGGGACCATTTTGTTAGAGATGACCACATGCAAAAGTTCCCCAATTAGCACCCATATTGACTAAGAAATCCTTCTATAATGATTGAGACTCATCTATAGAAGGATTGTCCTCACCACCTAGAGAGGAGCAAAGTTGCACATGTAAATATGGTAATGAATATTACCTCTAAATATAGTAGTAAAGGAAGAAGAAGATGATAGCTCCTATACAAGTGATCACATGGGCACAAGCCAAGGCTAACTATCAAGATAAGGGAAAAATGGTGCTTGATCCATCAAACTTAGAGAGTGAAGAGGAGCTTCCAAAGGATTCTCCACCTACGAAGAGGATTTTGAAGACTCAATGTGGAAAAAGGTCACTAAATGGAACAAAAAGGTTGTTGAACTTGATAAATTTATCATTTCTAAGCAAGATGTGCTTACAAAGAAGAAAGATGAGCTCAAACAAAGAGAAAATGAACTCAATAAGGGCCAAAAGAAAACTCAAGAGCTGAGATGAAACAGGATAGTGTTGCAACACAATCACATGCATCCCAAATCCATGGCCATGGATCGATCCTAGACAACCCTCTAACTATCAGAATTTTTGCGAGCCTATCATGAAAAATAAAACAAGGAGGAACATCACTTGAGAATCATGATAAATGTTACCCACAAGGGAATTTAGAAAAGGAATGACTAGCAATGTGCCAACAGATGATTGAAGTTGCTCAGAAGTTTCTAGAAAAAATTCCTAATGTTGTTCTTCCCACCCGTATGCCTAAAAAAGATTTCAATATGTAGTAAAGTCTCATTCAATCCCAAGTGCACTAGCCTCATGAACTAGTCCTTGAACCCCAAGCGGCTATAGTACAACTAGAGCCCATCCACTCTCATGATCACATCCCTGGAGAGTATATTTCTGTCTGAGAGATACAAATACCAGAATCACATTCTAGAGCCCAAATGGACCAAGGAGGCTCTTACGCAACATAGACCTCCATTTTTGGAGTTCCAAACATGTGGTAGATCAAAGAGACATGACTTATCTGAGCATGAGTCTGTAAGTCCACGTTCATGGGTGGACATAGCTACGCACTTCAAGTCCTTATGTGCATACATTGGTGTTGAAGAAGTAGCCTCGAAGTGAAAAAATTTAGGTATCTAAAGTTAAATGTCAATCCCAAAGGAAATATCAAAGACACATAGTGTGTACCTAAGTACCAACTTAGGGACTTGTGGAGAAAGAGACTATACCTCGATCCCCCTCAAGTGCATATAGTGGGGATTCATGCTTTATTTATCAATCCGAGGAGTATCAAAACCTAGCCGAGTGTATGAAGACATGCATTCAAATGATGGTCAATGCAAATGACCTCTCAAAGGGTGCAAATAAGTCTAAGTCTATTCCAAACATGTGTCAAGAATCTGTGGAGATGCACGATACTTGGAGCAGCAGCCAACAGTAAATCGAGCTTTTCTCTCAGCTCTGAACTCCGAATATAGCGAATAGTGAAAGACAATAGTTACGCAATATAACACAGGAGCAATAGCAGAGAAGATAACAAATATAGGAGAATCTCAACAATTTTCTACTAGCAGCAAGTACAAAGATGATGGCGTTCTCCACCCGTGCGCTCTCAAGGTAGAGCTTAAATGGTGATCTAGACAACTCTAGATAGGGAGATACAAGGTAGAGGTATGCTGGCTCAACTCGGTATCTTAGGTAGTGCAGAAGTCATGTATATATAGGATCATGGGTGGCCTGCCATGGACGGCTATACATGCGCGGTAGAGCGTGGGCGGCCACCGCCCGCGTAATTGCCATACACGGCTTAGACTGGTTGAACCGACCTAACAAATATAAATGATTTCTGACTCCGACAGGGAATATTCCATGGAATATTCCCTTTACCGTCGCGCCGGGGGCGCTGCCCTCGGACCCCCACCAGGGGGCCCGCTGGTCCCCTGGGACCCCCCAGCTAGGGGGCCCGCTGGCCCCCTTGGACCCCCCAGCCGGGGCTGCTCACCGCTGCCCCGGACCCCACAATTGGGGACCCTGGTAACTCCCTTTCCTTATAATATCTTACATGGTCCAATATGACCTTCATCCAACATTCAAGTTGGGATTCCCATCAATTGGGTAATGCACGCTTGGCTTCTCCTCATAAAGGGGGCCTTACAAAATGTGCATACAATCATGAGGGGTAGAGATTGATCATATACTAACAAATAGTAGGTTCCTTTCGAAGCTCTCCAGAATACGCATCCAATACTGGTCTTTTCACTCAATTTTGACGCTTCTCCTTCAACTTATGAGCAAAATATTGAGTCACGGAAATGACCTTCCTACACTTCACACACAACTTAGCAATAGCAAACAAGCACTTTCATGGATAGACAACACTTACAAACACTCTTTCCAAGCATCACACATGCACACAAGCTCACAAAGAAGATGGTACAGAGAGGAGAAGACACAAATTCGAAATTTTGTGCTCTTGATTCTCACAATGGCAAAAAGTCTTTACAAAGAGTCACAAATTGACTTATATACATGTGCCCTAAAAATGGTCCTTTCACACAAGAGACCGGCACTTTATTAACTAAAAGGTTAATTTCCTACTAATTTACAAGGGTAAGCTACTAATCTCCATGGGTATGCATCTAGAGGACTCCTCTAGTGCACTTACATCGAAAAATATGTTACACAATGGCTATGATACAAAAATAAAGTGTCCAAATCGGAAAATTTTTGGGGCCCATCTTTTTCTCTGCCTTTTGCTCTTCTTGGCTCTGCAACACTCTCCCCCTCTTTGTCTCTGTCATCCCTTGACAGGCTTTGCTTCTTGTCTACAACTTGACTAAGTCTTCCGAATACAGGCACCCGACAGTTGAAGAAGCGATAAGGACTGTCAGAAAATTTGTTACTTTATCTGAGGTATGTCCTTTGCTTCTGTTTGCCCCTTGGTATTCCTTATATCACATATCTGGGTTGCTGTATTAACTCGGGCTGCCACGCATGCCATTAGTGACTAAGAATGTGGTATTCTTAGTCACCCTCTTCAACTTTTCGGCCTCTCCTCTTTCTAACTTTTGGTCTTCTGATATGTCTTTGTCTTCACACATCTGACCCTATTGTATTGCTTTGAGCCTGTTTACTTTCTGCCACTGCATGCAACCAGTGGAAGGATCATTACCTGCCAAATATCTTCTTGCACTTCTTCATGGATACTTCCTGGCCCTGGTCCGTCCTTCCCTCCTACGTGCTTTCCCTTATTGTGTGCCCCTGCGGAGCTCTCTCCAGAGATGGGTGTTGCATGCCCCTGCGGGGCTTCTTGCAGAGATATGTCTTCAGATATAATCTTTTCAGTGAAGCTTCTTTCTTGGTTTTCTCCTTCTTTTCTTCTTGCTAGATTCTCTGCCCTTCCCTCCTACGTGCTTTCCCTTATTGTGTGCCCCTGCGGGGCTCTGTGCAGAGATGGGTGTTGCATGCCCGTACGGGGCTTCTTGCAGAGATATGTCTTCAGATATAATCTTTTCAGTGAAGCTTCTTTCTTGGTTTTCTTCTTCTTTTCTTCTTGCTAGATTCTCCTTCGACACTACCCCCCTCCTGAACTCTGTCGTCCTCGACAGGCTTTGGAAGTCGGAGGGAGTATGTTCTTTAAACTTTTTGCTCTATCTCATTAAGTAGATTAGCTTCACGTATCATGATTTGCTTCCATTGTTCTGCCTTCACACCGTCATGTGGTGGCTGTTTGTGATCGGCGAAGAAGCTTAATTCATATGCCACTAATTTGGAATTCAAGTTCGATGACATTTTTATGAAAATTTTTGAATCAATTTCAAAAACTCCTGTAAAAAAGGCTTCCTCGAAGGTTTACATATATGTACTTGGTAAGAACATTAGCCTAGAATAATACGCCATTATTGTGGGTCGGCTGGGCATTCCTTCTGGTCAGTTGCTGTTGTCTCTTGTCTTTCTATAGGTTGGTCATACAGCAATGCTTTCATCAATTCCTTGTTTCTGCTACGTAAGTTATCATTTTCCTCCATGTATGCTTTTAGTTGTGTATCTAGCAGACTGCTTCTAGCCTTCATTCTTTCTTTGTCGGCTTCACTTGCTTCATGTTGTCTTTGTAAGTCCATCAGTTGTTCTTGGAGTTTGTGATCCTGCTCCATTAATGTATTGCATTGTTCTTTAACTGCAGTTATTTCCGTTTCCTTGGCTGAAACATCTTGTTGGGCCTGAATCAGCTGTGCGGACAGTTGCTCACTCATTACTTGGAATTGGTTTTTTTCCCGAATGGCCTTGTCATAATCTGCATCTGTTTCCATCATCTGTTGTTGGGTATCCATAGCTGTTTGGATCATCTGCTTGACTATGGGTTTTAGTTGAGTAACGTCTACATTTAACCATGTGGTCGGTATGTTAGGTTCTTCACCCGTAGTAACATCTTTCCCTTGTGCCACATGTAGCGTAGTGTCATGGGGCTACCCGAATATGAAGTTGTATCCGTGGCTCAGCCTCCCTATGGTCATTCTTGCCTCGTGGTGTATCATCAGGTACTTCAATCACAATTTGCTCCATATTTTGTGGTAAACCCCTTTCTTTTTTCATGTGTTTTGGTATTTCTTCTTTCACGAGTGGCACTGCATCTTTATGTGTGATTGGAGCTTCTTTTATGATGATTTTTGACTTATCATTCAATTGAATGAGGTGGGTCTGTTCAGTGGATACTTCTTGGTTCTGTGCCTATGATTGTTGATTGTCGGGTGTGACCTCGACCTAGTTTATCTCTGTCCATTCTTCATTGTTCGTTTCTATTCTTATGTCAGTGTCTAAGGTGTCTTTCTCAGGGATAGATTCCTCATTAGAGCTTGAATCTTCTAATCCCAGTTCTTTATATCTGGCGATTTGTTCTGGGGTATGTTCTTTGTTCTTTTGTTTCTGCCCTTGTCTTGCTTGTCTATATTGATGTCCTTGAACATTTAGGTTCACTTGGCCTTGCATATACGTATGTGTTTCTTCTAGAGCTGCTGAGAGGTCCCTTTTTTGTTGGTGCAGCGCTTATTGCGGAATTCGCTTACACCACAGAAACTAAGCTAGAGTGATGTTAGAACACCTCTATAATCATTAGTAGCTTAGCAAACTTTCTGAAACTGAAAACTTATAACTGTATCTAGTGAACACCGAAAATTCACTTTACAGAAAGCTTCACGTTTCTTTCAAGCTTCAATTCTGAACTCATTTACTTCAGTCAAAATTTCACCGGAACTTCACCGGACTGTTACCGGAATGTCACCGAAATTGTACCGGAATACTACCGGAATCAACTGCAATTTTGTTTGTAATTATTTCAAATGTGTATACATGAAGTAAGGAAGTGATATGTGAACTTCCTTCACTGAATGAACTTTATCTGAGTTTAAAGAAAAAACTTCACCAGTTCTGGATGCCTCTTTCCGGTCAGACTTTGTGCTATCTATACATATCTATTTCACCGAGATCTTTGATCAACTTATAATAGAAACTTATAGCTACAATATAAGCTATATCTTATACAAAACTTTACACTGTACTTCGAGATCTAACTCATAGAAGTACCGGAAAATATTTACTGTGAAAACTGTAACTGTTAAATAACTTTCATAGTAACATGAAATCTCTCAGATTTCTTCTATGAAGATGCGCTTAAACTTCCACATGAACATGTGTTTTCTATTAGAGAAGACGTGTACAAAATATCTTGGCCTCACTTTGCTCATAGCTATGGAAAACTCTCCTACTCTGAGTAGTTATTCCTTACCATCTCTCTCAGATGAATACCCGACATTTCATGTTTTGTTATTTATCTCTACATATGCGATCTCTGGCGTCTTCTACTCTATGCCATTCTATATCTCTGTCATATGCACACTTTTTTTTCATCTATCTATCTCAACTCTCTTATATACAATTTGATCCGGTTTCAACAAACTCTAATTCTGGAAGTTTCTACGCTGTAAATTACAGTCGTGAATTTGTCCCTTCACTAAGGCTTTGGTTTTCTGAACACTTTGTTTCTGCTTTTCTTTGTCTTTATGTTGTTATGCATAATTAGTGAGTGAATCTCCAACAGCTCCCCCTCAATCACTAATTTGCATCTTCCAGTCTTTCATATATTCTTCTTTTCTTTTATACCTGCCATTTCTTTGAATCTGCTTGTCTTTACTCCATCCAAGCTTTTTGTCAGAATATCTGCAATCTGATCTTTCGTAGGAGTGAATACCAATTCAATCTCCATCTCCATTACCTTTTCCCTCAGGAAATGATATTGAATCTCTATGTGTTTTGTTCTTGCATGAAATACTGGATTTGCTGCAAGATACAACGACCTCATATTGTCTCCATGTATGATAGGTATACCTTGATCAATACCCATGCTTTTGAACAAGGTCTGCATCCATATCACTTCTTTAGCTGCTTCCAGAAGTCCTTTATATTCTGCTTTTGTTGACGATAAAGCCACTGTATGCTGCTTCTTTGAACACCAGCTTACAAGCTTATCTCCTAGATATATCATATACCCATGTGTTGACCTTCTGTCACCTTGACTTCCTGCCCAATCTGAGTCACTGTATGCTCTCAGCTTTATATCTGACGTATAAGGATAATATAATCCTTCTTTTATAGTTCTTTTAATATATCTAAGAACTCTTTGTCCTGCAACCCAATGTTGATCCTTTGGACAATGCATAAACTGTGGGAGAACTCCCACTGCATAACTGAGATCAGGTCTTGTTAGTGTAGCATAAATTAAGCTTCCCACTAACGATTGATACTTCCTCATATCTTTAAACTCTGCACCACCATATTTGCTGAGTTTATGATTTACTTCAAGCGGTGTTGAAGCTTCTCTGCAATTCTCCATATTAAACTTCTTTAGTAAGTTTAAGAGATACCTTTCTTGCGAAACGTATATACCTGATCTGTATATGTAACTTCCATTCCAAGAAAGTATGACAACTTTCCTAGGTCACTGATCTTGAACTCTTTTTCAAGCAGTCTCTTTACCTCTTTGATTCCTTCATCTGAGGTTCCTGTGATTATTATGTCATCTACATAAATACAAATGTAGATCATACCTTCATCTGTTTTCTTGATCAGTAGACTTGCATCTTCCTTTGAGCTTTGGTATCCAAGGTCATTGAGATACTTCACAAGTCTGTAATTCCAAGCTCTTGGAGCTTGCTTCAGTCCATAGAGAGCTCTTCTTAATCTAAAAACATGGTTTGGGTAACTGGAACTTACGAACCCTTTAGGTTGTTCCATGTAAACCTCATCTGATATGTATCCATTCAGAAATGCATTCTTTATATCTAGCTGACTTAGCTTCCATCCTTTTGATGCTGCTATAGCAATCACTGTCCTTATGGTTGACATCTTTGCCACCGGACTAAACGTCTCATCATAATCTATGCCATATGTCTGAGCATAGCCTTTGACTACCAGTCTATCTTTGTATTTGGCTATCCTTCCATCTGCAAGTTTCTTGACTTTGTAAACCCATTTGTTTCCAATCACTTTCTTACCATTCAGTTTTGGAACAAGTTCCCAAGTCTTGTTCTCTTCAAGAGCATTATACTCTTCCTTCATCGCTTCTTCCCAATTTTCCTTACCTTTTGCTTCATCGTAACTCTGAGGTTCTTCATCTTCCTTTACTAAGTAAGCATAGTTTTTCTGAGTTAAATAAGAAGTGTCATAGGAATATGTTGTTGGTTGTTTCCTTACTCTGTTTGACCTTCTTGCTTCAAACTCTTCATGTGTATCTAAATACACATCTTCATCAAATCTTGTATTATCTTCATTTCTTATACCTGATCCGATCCTGGACGTACTTGCCTGCATATGATCTTCATCTCCATTCACCTGCATATGTGATTTACCTTTTTCATTTCTTCTTATCTCTTCTTCAAGTGTTTCAACACTATGCTCTTTATCTGTATACCAGCTCTTTCCTTCATCAAATGTCACATCTCTGGAAACAATAAATTGTTTGGTTAGAGGACTCCATAACCTGTAACCCATCTGCTTTTCATCATATCCGATGAACACATATTTTTCAGCTTTTGGTTCAAGCTTATTTCTCAGTTGTGATGGTACATAAGCATAAGCAACTGATCCAAACACTTTGCAATGATCAAGTGTTGGTTTCTTGCCCCACCAAGCTTCATAAGGGGTCATCCCATTTAAAAGCTATACATGGTAATCTATTTACCAGATATGTTGCTGTATTTACAGCCTCAGCCCAAAGATAATTTGGACAATTTTTCTCCTTTAGCATTGCTCTTGCAAACTCAACTAGAGTTCGGTTTCTTCTTGTTGCTACTCCATTTTGTTGCGGTGTATATCTGCAAGTTATTTCTCTTTTGATTCCTGCATTCCACAGATAATCATTGAACTCTTGAGAAAAATATTCTCCTCCTCCATCAGACCTTAGTCTTTTGAGTTTCTGTCCTGTAAGTCTTTCAGCATATGCATGAAAATGCCTGAAAGCTCCAAATACTTCTGATTTTTCTTTCAAAACATAAAGAGTTATCCATCTTGTTGCATCATCAATAAAAAGAACATAATACCTCGATCCGCTGATAGATCCTTCTTTTGTTGGCCCCCATACGTCTGTATGTATGAGTTCTAGCACACCATCATGTTTGTAACCATTCTTCTGAAATGGTAACCTGTGGGCTTTTCCCATCTGACAGGCTTCACATTTGTGAGTCATATGTTGGTTCTTCATGTTTGGTAATCCTCTCACGGACTGTTTCTCTACCATAGCTTTGATTCCCTTTTCATTAAAATGTCCTAACCTCTTATGCTAGAGGTCTAGTTCTGTAAATACCTCATCACCATGTGTGATCAAGGCTTGACCAACGTTCCCTTGTACTCTTAGAGTAAAAAGTCTACCTTCCTTTTTACCATGGACAATTTGTTTGTATCCATTCTCTGGATCTTCAACAAATACTCCTTCATTTGTAAACCTGACTTGAAAACCTTTTTCTACTATCTGACCCACACTAATCAAATTCTTTGGGATTGTTGGAACATACAAAACATTTGTTAATAGGTCAGCTCCATTCTTACACTTTACCTTTCCAATTGACCTTACATTATGTTTTGTGTTATCACCTGTTTGTATTGTATGATTTGAAATACCTCCTTCAAGTTCTGATAATAATTCTATATTTCCTGACAAATGATTTGAACAACCAGAGTCAATATAGAATACCTTCAGGTCTTCATTTTCTGATGTACTTATCGAATTCATCATCAGTGTCATATGACCATCATTCTGCGTATCATTCGCATAGTTGTAGTAGGTAGTGTTGTGAGACTGATTCTGTCCCCAACCTCTTGCTCCACCTCTACCATATCCGCCTCTTTGGCTTTGTCTTCCTCTTTGACATCTTCCGCTTCTACCTCTACTGTTATTGTTCTGATTCTGGTTTGATCCTTGTGAATTATGCCAGCAATCATGAGCCAAATGATTGCTTAATCCACAAATCCAGCAGGCTTTCTTGTTGTTAGTCTGATTACCTCTTCCTTTACCTCTTTTTCTGACATTACCTCTTCCTCTTGCATATTTTTCTTGAGCAGTCACTTCTTCTTCATCTTTTTCTTTACCTTTATCACCTTTCTTCTTATTCTTTGCGTACATAACCGAACTATGTCCTTTTTCTCCATCTGTCTTCAAATCTTGCTCAAACGTTAGCATTAGTCCAAGCAACTGATTTAAATCTGGTACAAAATGATTTAAAGACAGTTCAGTTGAGAGTACGAAAGGTTTCCACCTTTCATCTCCTCCCAAACCTGTAAGCACTTGCACTATTAACCTGTGGTCTTTGATATCTTCACCAATCGATCCAAGACTGTCTGCCAAGTCCTTCATCTTAGTGACATAATCACTAATGCTTTGACTTTGCTTTTTCTTGAACGTTGTGGACTCCGACCCTAAGCTAGCCTTTCTAGCTTTCGTAGTATTTTGGAAGTGATCTTCCAACGCTCTCCATATATCTTCTGCTTTCTCCAGACCTCTAATGTGCGGTAGTAAATGATCTGTAACAGTATTATAGATATATGCTCTTGCCGTTGCATCTTTCTTCTACCACAGCTTCAAGGCTTCTAATTCTTCTTTCTTCGGTTGACTATCATCTTTGAAAGTCGGCTTCTTTTCTTCTCCTGTCACATATTTCATTAAGTCTTTACTCATAAGTAAAGCTTCCATTCGCATTACCCATGCGGGATTGTTATCTCTGTCCAATTTATCAATTGAGATATGATCTGCCATGATCTTCTTGCTTCTGTTACTTTCGGTGAGTGTAATGTTAAAAGGTTTTACCTTTTACAAACCTTTACCCTTGAGAATTACTTTGGAACGTTTCTTGATGCCGTTTGTTGTTGATCACCTCAGCTTTCACCTTCCTTTATGAGAATTCTTCAAATTCTCTTTCCGTTTCTTCTTCTGAGAAATCTTTTTTGCTCTTCAGAACCTTTTCCGTTCTGGTACCACTTTGTGGATCTTACCACTCTGATATCACTGTTAATTAACCTGCTTTGATACCACTGATTGTGGTTAACCTTGCTCTGATACCACTGGTTGTGGTTAACCTTGCTCTGATACCACTGATCGTGGTTAACCTTGCTCTAATACCAGTGATTGTGGTTAACCTTGCTCTGATACCACTGATCATGGTTAACCTTGCTCTGATACCACTGTTGGTGCAGCGCTTATTGCGGAATTCGCTTACACCACAGAAACTAAGCTAGAGTGATGTTAGAACACCTCTATAATCATCAGTAGCTTAGCAAACTTTTTGAAACTAAAAACTTATAACTGTATCTAGTGAACACCGAAAATTCACTTTACAGAAAGCTTCACGTTTCCTTCAAGCTTCAATTCTGAACTGATTTACTTCAGTAAAAATTTCACCGGAACTTCACTGGACTGTTACCGGAATGTCATCGTAATTGTACCAGAATACGACCGGAATCAATTGCAATTTTGTTTGTAATTATTTCAAATGTGTATACATGAAGTAAGGAAGTGATATGTGAACTTCCTTCACTGAATGAACTTTATCTGAAGTTTAAAGAAAAAACTTCGCCAGTTCTGGATGCCTCTTTCCGGTCAGACTTTGTGTTGTGTATACATATCTATTTCACCGAAATCTTTGATCAACTTATAATAGAGACTTATAGCTACAAGATAAGTTATATCTTACACAAAACTTTACACTGTACTTCGAGATTTAACTCATAGAAGTACCGGAAAATATTTACTATGAAAACTGTAACTGTTAACTAACTTTCACAGTAACACGAAATCTCTCAGATTTCTTCACATATGAAGAATGCGCTTAAACTTCCACATGAACATGTGTTTTCTATTAGAGAAGATGTGTAAAAAATAGCTTGGCCTCACTTTGCTCATAGCTATGGAAAACTCTCCTACTCTGAGTAGTTATTCCTTACCATCTCTCTCAGATGAATACCCGACATTTCAGGTTTTGTTATTTATCTCTACATACGCCATCTCTGGCGTCTTCTACTCTATGCTATTCTATATCTCTCTCATATGCGCACTTTTTTTTTCATCTATCTATCTCAGCTCTCTTATATACAATTTGATCCGGTTTCAACAAACTCTAATTCTGGAAGTTTCTACGCTGTAAATTACAGTCGTGAATTTGTCCCTTCACTAAGGCTTTGGTTTTTTGAACACTTTGTTTCTGCTTTTCTTTGTCTTTATGTCGTTATGCAGAAATAGTGAGTGAATCTCCAACATTTTTGTGATTGGCTGTTGTGTCAGAGGAATCCTAGGTAATGTGTGTGTCCTCTTGGACTGTTGTGTTTCTTGTGCTGCTTCCTCTCTAGTGCGCTTAGTCCCTCACATGGGTTTCTTAGAACTAGTTCCCACTTCTTCAATGGAAATGACTGTTTTCTTTTTCTTTGGAACAATAGCTCACTTTACATATTTTTCCATCTCGGTTGAGGTTGGCATCAAGCGTAAGCACTCTTTCATTTCGAGAGCCTCATAGATTAACACAGTCAATGCTGAGCTTCCATTCAAAAACTTCTGCTAGCTCCACTTCTTCTTAGCTTCAAACAAGCGGTCTTTGTTGGTGTAAATTGCAAGCCTACACATTTAGCTCAAAGGATGCATTAAAGTCCACACATACATGAAGAAGCATAGGAACATATGCTAGTGGTTAATTACCACTTTATCTCATTGTAAAAGTCAAATTGACTTAGAATCTTTTGTAATCACCTAGCAAAGTGAGTCGTGGAAAAAGTAGTTCATTTGATTGAAGGAATATCTCCAAGCATTTAGGAGCTTGATAATAGGAAGCCAAAATTTGAATTTGAATTCAAATCTTTGCTCATTACATATAAAAAGAGAACATGAAAAGTCGCGTGTAAGAGAGATCATTCCCGAGCCTCATTCTATTGAGCTTGAGTGTGTGTGAGGACTATACTATAGCCTACACCTCTTCACACCATTAGGCAATGTTATCCATCCCAATGGGATTGTATACAATTGTTCATTAATAGATACATTTATATCATTAATCTCTGAGTTCTCTGTTAGTCTACTCAAAAGTCTATGAACTTGTCAAGGGCATATCTCGGTCAATTCTTCACCAAATCAGGTGATTCAAAGCTAGTTGGATTCAACTCAAAGTCATCTACATGCTACCAAGGTTTGAAGCAATTCTATTTAGCCATTTCAGAGAAATCTGCATCGAGGTGAACTCTGGTCATTTTCTGCTACAGTCCTAAAAAGTCGGGGGTATAGCTAAACTTGCTAAATTGATTTCTCTTAGCATAGTTTATCTTTTTACATCATTCCACTTGCAAATGGTAGATTACTAAGCTAATTAAATACTCCTAGAAGGAATTTTATCAATTTCTACTGTGCTGGTCACACTGAGTAAAACATCCAGCAGGTGTCAAGACAAAAATAGAAGGTTTTCTTGAGTTTGTGAACTTCAAAGTTATCTGTTTTGGTTCAATCATTACACACATCACTTCCAAAGTACATAGGCCATTTTTTGGTGTTATTGGAAAGCTAAGAAGCTCTACTTATCAACTCTGAAGCAAAAGAGGGCTGGTACAAAGCAGGTTTAGCAGTACCTACTCAGTCTCTTGGAGCATCCATCCATCTATCCCAACAGTCTTGAATATATGGAGTCATACTTACTTGATTTCCAACTTGCCTCATTTCATGGGAAAGTAATTGCACTACAATTTTCTGAGGTGTTGTATATCTGTGCATACTAGGAAAACAAAAATGTTGGTGCACCAATCGAACCGAGTCTTCTATATCTGTTCTGTTGATTTCCAGAAAGGTTCTCTTTTTTGGATCATGACATTCATCTTTAACGTTAGTGAGGCCATCCTGGCACCAACCAAAAGCTTTGCTGATTACTTCATGAGTGAATAGAATTGTTTTCCATGTACCAACTTTATCGAGTACTCTTGCTTCTGGCATTGACGGCTTATCTGATGCAGACTGGAGTGTATTCATAGCTTGGGTGCATCTTTGAAAATCTGGCAGGTATATTGGAAGCAGCAAGAATGCATCAATGCCAGCCCTTGTCCAGACATTTGTAATGCGTGGTAATCCTTGTATGATAGTCTGGAAATCTTGAGACATAATTGGGAAATTATCCATAATTTTAATGGTGGCCATGAAAAGGAGCTCTGCCATTGGTTGATCATCAAGGAACCAATGAACTCTTGCCTTAGTAATTGATTCCAAGGGAAGAAGCAGGACCTCTTCCTCCTGCGTAGCCTCAGAATCGGGAGATGCCATCTGCACTCAATACATACCAGTAATCAGTGGCAAGCTGGTATCAAGAATCATCCTTCACTTATCCTTCACTCCGAGTGAAGTGTGTTGTCCCTTTCCCGTGGGTGTGAGAAAGGTAATACCTGGGATTTTTTCATACTTATATATATGTTTTCATGTTTGTGTTTGAAAGAAAACAAAAATGTTAGTTCATCGCCGAAGCGGTTATTGAATCATTAGTTATTTTCCTTTGGATTATTTTACAAGTGCTCTCCTATTTCCCAAGAGGGAAATGTGCTTCACTATCCAGAAGTAGAAGAATTATGTGCCGAATGCTTGGCCTTGTAATGTGGCCCTAGTATGCCTACTTTGGACTCTTGTAACTTAGGATGTGTGCAAACTGAATTATTGGGTCGATCTGTACGGATTGTTTTGTCTGTCGGCATCCAAATCTGCTTTACTCCACTGGGACAGACTGCGTTCCCAACACTCCTGGTGAATGTAGTGCTTCTCACGTCGTACCTTTTTATCCATTAATGAAAGGGCATTACGGTGTTCTTGAGAGAGAGATGGGTTCGTCAGACTGTCTGTCTGGGCGTCCGTGCGGAGACGCTGTATTGCAGACTTGCAGATATCTTGAGTATTGTTACTCTGTTCTTGTTGAATTGCAGTAATTCATTATTCACACAGTAACGTTGTCTTAACATTGATAATGTTTGTGCGACGTTGTGGTTGTTAATTCGTGCAATAAGATTACTGTGTAAGATAATCGTAACGGGAAAAACAGTAACTGTGTAGCGGAAGTTGTTGCCTTGAAGGATAGTTACTGATTAACTGAATATTAATTTGGGAAAATTAAATAAAGGGCCTCTACACTGTTAGACCCCTATCCATCCCCAAGAACCTGAAACGGGATTAAAAGCGACTTGATCAAAGTGCTTTTAACACTGGCACCGTCTGTGGGAAGATGGAAACAGATTGGGCATAATCAGTAAGGCTTAGCAGTACGCAAGGCAAGCGGTGCAGAAGTGATATATGTCGGTTACTCATTCTGGTGAGTCCTATCCAAAGTATAGGAAAGATCAACATCCCTAGGAAGTTCCAAATTTATTAGGGACACCCTCCGGTGGTAGAAGTGCAGGCCAGTTAAGTTCAGTTGCAGAAGGAGCGGAGCCAGTCAGTAGCGATTTCGGTGCTAGTTCGGTGACACATGATGAGATTCAGGTGAATTCCGATGTGAATCCGGTGCCTTTTGGAGAAGGTACAATGACTTCTAGGTGTACAGAGACGCAGTGCGGAGTTGCGGAGTTAGTCCGACACTATCTGGTCAGAATTCGACCATTTTCAGTGATAAAGTTGTGTTACCAAGTGAGACCGTTTCCGATGAAAGGGTAACCTGGTTCAGTGAAGGTTCAAAAAGTTTCGGTGGAAGTTCGGTACCATATGGTGGGAATTTGAAATTTTTCAGTGATAGTGCGGTGCTACCTAGTGGACCCTTATTACGTTCACCACTTTTTGGGGCAAGCATACCTAATTTTGATACCAAAGCTGAGGACATGCTATTTGATTTAGAGATAAGTAAGAGATTCAACGACCTTTTTGAACCGGAAAGTGAGCCGGCTGATAATACAGATTCTGAAGGACAAGAGATACCCCCTCAACATACAGATAACAACAATACTACGCACAATAGCACCATGAGTGGTTCATAGTCACAGCAGCAAACACCCCCACAGCCACAACCGCAGTTCCAACAGCAGCAACAACAACAATCACAGCCAATCATTCCACCTCGACCGATTCCAATCGGAGTGACATATACAAAATTCAGTGGATTTTCGGGAGATGACCCCGACGCACATGTTTGCACATTTGAGATTAGTTATGCCATGTTGAATCATCCATCGGATCCGGCGTACAAGGCCATTGTATTTCAGGCCACATTGGTTAATGAAGCAGCCAGATGGTTGATTGAATATGATATTAATCATTTCGATAACTATGATGATGTGAGAGACGCGTTCTTACAAAGGTTTCGTTTGAAGAAGAACCCTACAGAAATCTTTGACTATTTGTAGAACAATCGACAGAAACCATACCAGAGTGTTCAGGAGTATGCGACATTGTTCAAGACTCATTTGCGGCAGCTGCCTCCGACACATGCCAATCTACTCGATGATGTCATAACACAATGGTTTATTAACGGACTGAATCCACAGATAAGACAAATCATGATCATTCGTTGTGTGGGCGGAATGACATTGGACGCAGTAACTACGATGGCCTTACAGTTGGAGCACAAAGTTGGAGGTTTTACGGAGGACCTAGAATGGTTGAAAGCAAGTAAGAACGTAGCTGATGATTCGTCCAAACAGGTGTATTGTACTAAGTGTAAAAATCCAGGTCACACCAGTTCTACATGTGCCCTCAACTAGATATATTGTGCCATCTGTAACACAACAGGACATTCAACAGAAACATGTGCATATAATGCAAAGGTGCAGGGTAGAGTGGTCGTAAACGCTATACTCCAGGAACCAGGTCAGCCAGCAACCCATTATGTGTCGCCATAGTTGCGAAACAACCAGCAGCAAGGATACAAGAACTAGCAAGGTCAGCGTAACAATAATTTCAATCCAAACCGATGGCAGGCAGGTACATTGGCGGAAGGTACTTCCCTCCCACCCCCTTGGTGCCATTTTTGTGGCGAGATTGGCCATATCCGTAGATTTTGCAAGGAAGCAGCAGATTACGCCAAAAGGAAGAAGGAATGACGAAATCCGATGACTAACATGGTTTATATTTCCCCAATTGAGTCACAAGCAACCGTAGTTCAGACAAGATCAGGTAAACAGTTGCAACCAGCACCTGAAGATTTTGAGCCTGGAATTCGTGAGCAGCAATGGATGTTTGCAAAGGCTAGTCAATGGATAGCTAAAGAGCCGACTGTGTTTCCTCATCCCATTCCGGTAACACAGGTCCCTCTGCCACAGGCAAGATCGAATGAACAGAATTCTACCCCAACAACATTAGAATCACCACCAGAATCGATGATAACCACAGCCCAAATAGATCAGGTATAGGACATCCTATCGAAAGCTTCAATCACACTCCCTTTGGGACAGTTGCTTGCTTTAGTTCCAAGTGTAAGACAACAATTTCAATAGCAGGTTAGTCCCGGATCTTCATGTACTCTGACGACCGCGACCATACAACCAGAGATGGATTCTACGGTGAATCATTCAGTCCCATTGATCACCGTCTGGTATAAAAACCAGAAGATTACCCAAGTTTTAATTGATGGCGGGTCTGGTGTGAATATTGCAACAGCCGCACTCTGCAAGAAATTAGGTTGGATCCAAATTGAACCCATACAATTTTTTGTGCAAATGGCAGACCAGTCCCGAGTCCATCCGGTGGGACTCGTACATAATATCCCTATTACCTTGCAGGGAACCACATTTAAAATGACTTTTGTAGTCCTAGACTTACCAGAATCCAGCCTCAATTACAACTTACTCTTCGGTCGACCATGGTTAAAGCAAGCCAAAGTTGTACAGGATTGGTCAGCTCAAGAGTTAATTTTCAAAGACCATCACCGGAAATACGTAGTTGCACTGGATGCTATACAACCCTATGATTTACACGCACGGCCATATGTAGCAGAGCCAATACATATGTTGGATGGGCTATCGGATGATGAGGAGGAGGCTTTCCTTAAGACCAATAAGGACCTTATCCCATTAGGTACTATAGATTTACAGGCGGTAGCAGATCACTAGAGTCCGGCAGCTTGTACGGTTGTACCAATGACTGGAGAAGCAGAAGTAGATGATGATATATCTATGGATGAAGCAACTTTACAACAACTGTTGCAGCCAGCTGATGATTTGGTAAAGCCCTGGCAGTTCTACGTATCGGAAGATCAATTGGTAACGTACAACTTGGGAGACACGGTTAATCCAAGGCCTGTAAAAATCAAAGCAGGATTAGCAGCGAAATTGCGAGATGATTTGGTACAACTTCTTTGTGGATTCTCAGATGTTTTCGCTTGGGACTACAGAGACATGAAGGGCCTTGACCCAAGGATTTATCAACATAGAGTGGTCCTCAAACCGGATGCGAAACCCATTAAACAACCTAGTTATAGGATGAATCCTAATTATGCAGCACAGGTGAAGGCTGAACTTGATCGTTTATTGAAGGTGGGATTTATTGTGCCAATTGAGCATGCTGAGTGGATAACTCCAATAGTAATCGGCCCAAAGAAAAATAAACAGTTTCATATCTATGTCAACTATCGGAAACTCAATGCCGCCACTATACCGGATTCGTTCCCTCTCCCCTTTCTAGATACAATGCTCGACAGGGTAGCAGGTCACGAAATGTATTCTTTTCTAGATGGTTACAGTGGATACAATCAAGTGAGGATGGCAGAACAAGATATACCGAAGACAGCATTCATCACTAATTGGGGTGTTTATGCTTGTACGGTAATGTGGTTCGGTTTACGGAATGCCCCGAGTACATTCCAAAGATGTATACAAGAAGTTTTTTCCCCTTACTTGACCACGTTTATGCAAGTATATTTGGATGATTTTTCCTTATTTGGCGATACTTCGGCGCACCTGTATCATTTACGGTGCTGCTTTGAAAAGTGCCGAGAGTACCGCTTATGTTTGAATCCTACCAAATCAGTTTTTGTGGTCTCCTATGGCAAACTGCTTGGTCATATCATTTCTAAGCAAGGAATACAGGTAGATCCGGATAAAGTAGCAGTTGTGTTGGAGGCACCAGTCCCAAAGAAATCGAAAGAAGTTATGCGCTTTCTTGGCCAAATCCGGTGGCATGGCAGACATTTACGGTGGTTAGCTCATTTAGTGACACCACTTAATCGGCTTATGACCAGCACTTCACAAAAGTACGAATGGACTCCAGAGTGCCAAAGTCATTTGATCGGTTGAAGGTCTTATTGACGCAGGCCCCGATCATGCAACCACCTGATTGGGAACGACCGTTCCATGTCTTCGTGGACGCGTCCGATATTGCGATTGGTAGTGTCCTCATGCAACAAATTGATAAATGGTTTCGGCCTGTGTACTATGCAAGCCACCGATTAGCTCTTGCGGAGAAGAATTACTCTGTGATAGAACGAGAATGTCTTGTATTAGTATACTCTGTTAAGAAATTTCGGCATTACTTACTGGGTCGTAAACTTACTTTCCATGTGGATCATTGCACTGGTGTACTTGGTTCGGCAGCAGCATTTAGGTGGTAGATTGGCCAGATCGGTTTTACTATTACAGGAGTTCGATTATGAAGTTATTCATCGACCCAGCACATCACATGCCTTGGCGGATTTCCTATCTCGACTGGATTCCGGTGAGTCTCCGGTAGGGGTTGATGACACTACACCGGCAATTTATGTTACCAAGACAACTTCTGAAGACTCTGCAGAACCTCCTCTTGTTACTACACACTATGATACGTTACTAACTTTCCTCACTGATGGTTGTCTTCCTTCTAATACTCCCTCTGCTCTGCGTCGGAAAATTGCAGTCTACAGTCGCCGATTCTGGTTGATTGTGGGTCAACTGTATTACATAGATCATACTGGTGTTTTACTTAGATGCATTCCTCCACATGAAGCGAAATCAGTTATTACTATGGCTCATTCATTACCCTCTGGAGGACACCACATCTGATCTTACTCACCGAAAAATTCTTCAAAGTGGGCTATGGTGGCCTACAATGTACATAAATGTGGTTCAGTTTGTGCACCAGTGTGATGCTTGTCAATGGTCTGGGCAGCCCTTGCAGCGACACTTCTTTCCTCTTCAACTTGTCTTACCTTTGGAACCCTTCCAGAAGTGGGGTCTAGATTTTATTGGCCCAATAACGCCACCAGCGACCCTCACCAACAATTGACACATATTGAACTGTACAGATTATGCCACTAGATGGGCGGAGCTTGGTCTTTACGGTCTACCATACCTGTTTCGGTGGCCAAATGTTTGATGAAGGATGTCTTTCCTCGATATGGACTACCTCTGGAAATAGTGACGGACCAAGGAACACATTTTGCAAACAAGCTAATGCAAGTACTGACTCAGACTTTTCAGATTATGCATAAATTCAGCTCACCGTACTATCCATGTGCTAATGGTCTGGCTGAGAGTACCAATAAGATTCTGTTGAATATGCTCCGCAAATTGATTTTGGAATGTCCGGAACGTTGGGATCAACTCTTACCTACAGTATTATGGGCATACCGGACCACATACAAAGTGGCAACCGGAACAACTCCGTTTAAACTTGCTTACGGTATAGAAGCTATTGCACCAATGGAAGTAGTGATACCGAGTCTGCGTGTTGCCTTAGTTCAAAAATTGCTGCCGGAAGAATCTTTGCCATTTCGGTTGGATACGCTCAGATCATTGGATGAACACCACTGGTAAAGCTTCATGACTCTCCAAGAAGTTCAGCTCTGTCAAGCCCGTACTCATGATCGTTTTCTCAAGACCCCAATTTTTACGGTTGGCCAACTTGTTTTATTCTATAATGCTAAAGCAAACAGATCTGCTGGAAAATTTAAGTTACAGTCGTTCGGTCCATACCAAATTGCTGAACAAGTGGGACCAACAACTTTTCGGTTGGCGACCTTAACAGGTGTTTTCTTGCCAAAAGTGATTAATGGGTCTAAGCTTCGCCCATATCATCAGCCATCTGATAACTTATGATGTGTATTTAGTATTTTTCTCCTCTTTTTTTGCGGGTCACTTGTTTTTCTTTTTCTTCCCATATTTCGGTTGACCACTTACAGTAATCTCCTCGTTTTGGTATTTAACTATGATTAAACGCCGCCCTGTGTTACTATTTTTGATCATGCATGCATGTCGTAATCATGAAGGATATCGCACCAATATTGCGCGATGATTAGGGTTTTTGTCGTCTAATGTTGTCTCTGTTCTTACTTAATCTTGTTCTTTCCACTGATAATCGCTATTCTGTTTGTGTGATTGTGTGCTCTAGTATTCTGTATTCTCGTGTTTACTTGTGCGCCATGGAAGCCCTCGCGAATGTCGCAACCTTCCGTGCAGGCCTCACTCCAGAAGTGAGTGAGTATTTGCGCACCCGTGGTCTGTTGGCCTTCGCTGAATTGCCTTGGCATTGAGTGGAGTGTCATCCATTCCATGCGCAGATCATTTCTGCCATCGGCCCCACAGGGGTTACAGAGCAGTATTGGCCCATTGCTTGTTTACCATCTCGTGTAGTCATTACTTTAGCTACGTTTGTTGAAGCTTGGGGAAGGATTGGAGAATGGTCCACTTCTTTCCGTGGCCACAATGCAAGAATTGTTCCCTCGACACTCCTCTAATGAGTATGCCATTTTGTGTAGACCTGATCTAGAGCGTAGAGCTCTGTAGTTTTTGGTAGCCACCCTGAATTTACAGAAACGCATATATGGTATTGCTCGCCCATTCTATTCATTGATACATACCGCTTCCTGTGAGTCTGTAAATTTCACATCCTTCTATTTCTGGCGCATTCACCGTGAATGTGTAGCGGTTATCAAACAAGTCATTAAGGGTGACCTTCCTCATTCTCGTCTACCCCACATCCTCACCTTCCTCTTTCCGGCAATCCAAGCCACGCAACCTCCTCCAACCGCCCCCTTCTTGTTACATGAAGTATCTACTCAAATGCTCGAGGACGAGGATGATGACGGTGAAGATCTGCTTCAACTAGTTCGCCGAAAACGCAGATGCGTTAGCCCCTCTGAAAGTCAGGTGCAGGGATCCATTGCCGGTCATGAAACTGAAGTCTTTCATGACACTACCACATCTCTTCATGTCGAATCATTAGTTCCTTCTTCTCCGCTCCACCAGCAGGAACAAGGTGCACACCCGACAGAATCCAAAGAAGTTTCTTCTCGGGCGGATTCTCATCAGTAGCATGAGGAAATTGTGAAAGAAATTATTGCTGAAATCATCACCGAAGTGATTGCCCTTACTGAGGCCGTGATCGACAATGCTGAGGCAAAAAATCAGAATACAATCGGAATAATCCTGATGCCGAATACCCTTATCCCCTTTCCTCCACCAATTAACCCTCTTGAGCCCGTTGTTCCCGACGCACCCACTTCTCCATCCTCTTCTCCCGACTACTCTCCACCACCCTCCCCCATATGTTCTCAGCCTCTTCATCCCAACCACTTCCTGCTCTTCCTCCTCCGACTCCGATGTTTAATGAACTGGAATCTATGGGTCGCCTCCTGATCCAGTTTTCCCAACAACTACCTCTTCAAATGAAGCTGGCAACCAAGAATATCCGGCAGGAATTGCAAGGCAAAGTAGACTTGCTGGAAGCCAACATTGCTCCGTTGCAGGAAGAAGCAAATGCGGTCAAGGCAGAGAACCATTCCCTGCAGGTTCAACTTCAACAACTTCAAGCTCGGATCGCAGAGCAGGACCACCTAATTGCCCAACGCGATGTAGCACTTGCTGAATTAAATGAACAGAATGTCCTTTTATCCGCTCACGATGAAGAAATAAAGTAGTTAACGCAGTTAGTACAGGATAAGGAAGATGCTCGGGTTGCTCTCGGTAATTTATTAGAAGAAACCCGTGTGGATCTTGAGCTGGTGACCCAAAAAGGACAAGAAATGGCTGATCTGGCCATGCAGAACACTGAGGAATTAAAGACAGTGTCCGCTGAACTTCACCAGAAGTGTCGTGACTTGGATGCATAGACCCTCCAAACGATTCAGCTAAAGAAGGAGATGGAAGGAATCATGAAAGAAAGGGATGCGTATTACAAAACCATCCAATATCAAGCTTAGGAACTGGAACGCAGAGAAAAGCAGTTGGGATTTCAAGCAGAAAGATTGTCCAGAGTTGATGGTCAAATTAATGATATGAAGGTCAGATGAGATGCGGTCATAACCAACGAATTCTATTTACAAGAAGCATTTTTGCAGACGCAGACCGATGTTCAGTCAGAACCAATGCACAACTGGTAGAGCCAGAAACTTTGAAGATTATGCTGGATTCCCTGAAACAAAAGATCACCCGAACATTTAAATTAGCCCAAACACTGTACATACAAGGCATCGTTGATGAGCCTTAATTCTATTTTTCTTTGCGGGTTCGAGTCCACACTGCGTGCCAGTGTTAGGCCGTCGGATGGGAATAATGTAATTTTATTTTCCATAGTCGCACACATTGAAAGGGCGTAGCGAATAGTTGTACCTTTTTATCCATTAATGAAAGGGCATTACGGTGTTCTTGAGAGAGAGACGGGTTCGCCAGACTATCTGTCTGGGCATCCGTGCGGAGACCCTGTATTGCAGACTTGCAGATATCTTGAGTACTGTTACTCTTTTCTTGTTGAATTGCAGTAATTCATTATTCACACAATAACGTTGTCTTAACATTGATAATGTTTGTGCGATGTTGTGGTTGTTAATTTGCGCAATAAGTTTACTGTGTAAGATAATCGTAACCGGAAAAACAGTAACTGTGTAGCGGAAGTTGTTGCCTTGAAGGATAGTTACTGATTAACTGAATATTAATTTGGGAAAAATTAAATAAAGGGCCTCTACACTATTAGACCCCTATCCATCCCCAAGAACCCAAAACGAGATTAAAAGTGACTTGATCGAAGTGCTTTTAACAGATCCAATTGAGCTGATAATTCATGTCCAGTCCACTCGTAAGTTGTTGCTACTCTGAGAGTAGGTACTAAGAAATCAATTGGCAAGATGGCATTCTGTCCATACACTAAGTTAAAGGGAGTAGTTCCTATGGCTGTTTTGTAGGCTACTCGGAATGCCCATAGAGCATGATGTAATTGCTTATCCCAATCAGATCTACCATTGTTAACAGTTTTAGTGAGGATTGTACACAAGATTTTGTTTGAAATTTCGGCCTGTCCATTGGCTTGTGGGTGATATGGGGCTGATTTTTTATGAATTACTAAGAATTCATTCAGTAGGGCTTTTATTACTTCATTCACAAAGTGTGTGCCTCTATCACTCACAATTTCTATAGGCAATCCAAATCTAGTGAATACGTTCTCAAAGAGAAACTTAGCCATAGTCCTCACATCGTTTTTCTTGGTTGCTTTGGCTTCAACCCATTTGGTCAAATAGTCTGTGGCTACGATTATGTACTCGACATGGGATCCTTTAGCTGGTGGGCTAATAGGTCCTACGAAGTCTATTCCCCATTTAGTGAAGGCTATGGCACTCATCATGGGTTTCAGCAGCATTTCATCTCGTCTAATAGGATATTTTGTTCGTTGACAAATATCACATCTTTGAACATATGTGGTTGCATCTTGATGTAGAGTTGGCCACCACATTCTTGCAAAGAGAATCATTTTTGCAGTTTTATTTGTAGAAAAATGTCCTCCTACAGCTCCTGTATGTGCCATCTCTAAGACAACAAGATACTCGTCTTCATGAATGCACATTCATAGATGATTGTCTCTTCCTCACTTAAAGAGTTGTTTTCCTATAAGAACATAGTCTTTGCTCTGCTCTGTGAGTGCACGTTTTCTTGTTAGAGTAGCTCCTTCCGGGTACTCTTGGGTCTTCAAGAACTTTACCAGAGGCATGCTCCATCTTGGTGCTATTGCGGAGTAGCATAGTGTTGAGTTCTCTTCTGGCCTTCATTCTTGACAAGTTGGGCAGGTTGATACATAGTTATGTGTATCCATCTGCATGGTTGGCCAGTATATGCCTAATCTCTTCAGTGTTTGCCATGTTCCATTCGCATTTAAATGAGTTTTCCATTGATTTACATGTGCTTTTTGAAGCCAAACCTTTTGTTCCTCTTCCTCCACACATCTCATGAGTAATCCACTTGGATCTTGGTGGTATAAGCTTCCAGCAATGATGTGGAGATTTTTGTTCTTCCATAGTTCTTGACTTCTATTTGTAGTGATCCCATGTTTAGGTCCATATGTGAGGATAAGGATCAATTTTTCTGCCCATTGGGGACATACTTCAAGATTACAAAGATAAGTATCTGGCAGATTATCTGGTACTCCTATGGGAGGTTCTCCATGTGTCATTCTCGACAAGTGATCTGCTCTAATGTGTGTATTCCCTTTCTTGACTACTACTTCAAAATCAAATTCAATTAGCAAGAGAAACCATCGTACTAGTCCTCCTGTATTACAAGGCTTATTGACTAAGTACAGTAGAGCTTGATGATCGATGAAGAATTTGAATTTGTTTGCCAATAAGCAGTGTCGAAACTTCTTAACCGCATACACCATTCCTAAACCTTCTCGCTCCGTCGCGGTATAATTGTGTTCTACTTGATTTAATTTTCTACTGGCATAGGCTATAGGGTGGTCTAACTTACCTATATATGTTGGCTACGCTAAGATGCACCCAATAGCAAACTTGGAAGCATCTACATGAATATGAAATGGTTTGTTTCAATCAGGAACTCTAAGGATTGGTGTTGAACTCAACCGACTCTTTAATTCGTTGAAGTCCTTTTCAAATTCTTCAGTCCAATTAAACTGAGACAATAATGCATTAAGAGGTCTAGCAATTATGGCATACATGTGGATAAACCTACGGTAATATCCACAATGTCCCATAAATGCTTGTACTTCTTTAGCAGTTTTTGGTCTAGGCAAATCCAAAATCACTTTGATTTTGTCTTCATCCGTGGAAATCCCATTTTTAGAGACAATGTGTCCTAATATCTTCCCTTGTCGAACCATGAAGACACACTTTTCCGGATTAAGGCAAACTCTATATTGTCGACATTTGGCAAAAATCTTTCCTAGTTCTAGGATATGTTTTGATCGTTGTGTACCTAAGTCAAGAAGACTCAAGGACTTGTGCCAAAGAGACTATACCTCATTTGCAACACAAGTGCGTATAGTGGGAAATTAACACACATTTAAATGTCAATCCGATCGAACGACCTAACCAAATGTATGAAGACATGTGCACACATGATGGAACATGAAGTGGGTAGACTGAAATATGTGAGAAAAAGCTAATCCACCTCTTAAACACACTTAGAGACTGAAAGTGTCTGTCGCGATACCTCCTACAGCAGTTTTTAGTAAATCAAGGACTTCTCCCAGCTCCAAACTCCGAATATAGTCAATAGAGTACTCGTTTCAAAGCTCTCGACGAGACGCATCTATTGGAAGTGGTTTCACTCGATTCTGATAACTCTGCTTCAAGTTATGACCAAAATAGTAAATGGCAAGAAATACCCACACTCAAGCCACAACTCCAACAAGCTCACACATGCACTACAGTAGCTCAAAAACAGTGGGAAGGGGTAGATAATAGTCCTACACACACATTTCAAGCATTACACACACATACAAGATCAAAGAGAAGATAGAAATCTGCAAGAAAGAGGCAAATTTGAAATTTTGGAGAGCTCCTTCTTCACAATGGCAAAAAGTCTCTACAAAGAGTCACAAAGTGACTTATATACATGTGCCCTAAGTTTGGTCCTTTCACACAAGAGACCGGCACTTTATTACAAAAAAGGTGAATTTCCTACTAATTTACAAGGGATATTTTACAACAAATTGGGATTATGCAACTAGAGGACTCCTCTAGTGCATTTACATGGCTTGAGGGAATTCTCTAGGACTTTGAAGAAGAAAAATATGCCCACTAATTTGAAAATTTTGGGGCTCTTCTCTTTTACTCCTTGCTCTGCAACACTCTCCCCCTCTTTGTCTCTGTCGTCCCTTGACAGGCTTTACTTCTTGTTTGTCTCTGTCATCGCACGCATCCCTTGGTCAGTTCTGCCTACTGGTTAGACTGGCATTACGTTTTAAAGGCCAAGTTCGATATTTGTCTTGACATCCTCTAGGCCTGATGCATTTGGTTTGCTTGTTAATTCTGGTTGCCACGCACGCCATTAGTAGACATATGAGGATGTAGCTCTTCAGCCTTGATCTAAACCTTCTGTGATCAAGAGGTTGAAGCACCCTCGTGTGGATCTGGAACCGCCTGATATCTTCTTGCCCTTCTTCATGGATACTTGTTGGCCCTGGTTCCTCCCTCCACCTGCGTGCTTTTCCTTGGTGTGTGTGCCCCTGCGGGGCTTTGTGCAGAGATGAGTGTGGTGCCCCTGCGGGGCTTCTTGCAGCAAGTGGTTCTTTCAATCTTTATTGAGCAGTTTTGGACTTTGATTTTCTTCTTCTTTTCTTTTTGCTTGATTCTCCCTCTACACGTCCCTCCTCCTGAACTCTGTCGTCCCCGACAGGCTTTTTGTGGCGACGTGTGTATGTCTGTATGACCGTTTGCTCTCGTTGATTCAGCAGATTAGCGTGACAAATCATGAATTATTTCCATTGCTGGGACTTGATTCCGTCCTCTGGCGCTTGCCAATGATCCGCAAAGAAACTCGTTTCATAAGCCACCAGACGTGCATTCAGGTTTGAAGTCATTTTTACAAAAATTTCTGAATTGATTTCAAAGAAGCCGGTGAAAAATGCTTCTTCGAAAGTTTGCATATATGTTGACGGCAAAAACATGAGTCGAGAATAATATGCCATGAGAGTTAAGCGGTTGGGTATAGTAGATAGGTCAAAAATTAGAGCTTCGGATCCTTGCGTAATGCCAATGAAATTCAAAAAAGTATATTTGGCATGCTGGAAAACTTTGATTACTGTTACTAGCATACTGAATATTTTATTAGTCATTTTAACTGCTAAATCCGGAATTGTAGCATATCTTGCAATCCAAAATTCCATTTTTTTTACCATATACTCCTCTGTCGGTAGGTAATTGTGTGGAGGGCTAGGTAACAATGGGTAGTTTAGCCACTGATTATTGATATTGTCCTGGTGCTGTCCTTCCCAAAATTGCGTCCAGGAGCGTCTGAGGGTACAAGACAAAAAGATGGGTTGACTTGAAGCACATATGGTGATGCTTCCCACTGTACCCGCATTGTAGGATTCTTTTCCAAAATTTTCCTCCTCCAGATGGGATCCGCCTTCTCGAACTCCTCTTGAGTGTAATTGAAAGTATTTTTGTCGAACTGGAGGTTGCTATCGGGTTCTTTATTACTGGTGGTTCTTATATAATGCCGCGTTTGTTCCTTTAGAAGACCATATGGTACATTGAAGGGCTTTAAAATTTGCTCTAGTTGTTTGTTTTCTATGTGAGCTTCCTTCATGATCTGTATTATTTGGTCTTCAAAATCAGCAGTGAGCTGGGACACCAGTAGTGCCCTTTTTGGTCGGCTCAATTCTGCAATGTCCCGATTATTATGATCAATGTGGACCTCCTGACCTCCCTTATCGGTGAATGATATGAGGGGGGAGAGAGAGGACGTACCTCAGTCTCCACAGTAGCCTCTGCAGATTGTGGAACTACTGGTGTCCCCTCCATTGTTTTCTGCTTTAACTGCTCTTGAAGCTGTGCAATCAATGCGTCTTTCTTCTTTATTTCCTCAGTAGCCTCTGCAATGGTGTCCTTGTGTTTAAGAAGTTCTTGAGCCATGATATCTAAGTGATCAGTGTCTTCTTTACACTGCCGGAGATAATTATTCTCAGCTTTTTTCCATTTCGTTCTGAGAGCTGCAGTGTCATCCATGTATTCTTTTCCCATTCTGCAATGGTGAGTTGCTCCTGTCTGAGCTGATCTTCCATTTTAGTTATCTTTTCTTCCAATTCTTTGATATCCTTTACTGAGCTTTCATTAGCTTCTATTGGTTGATCACTGAGAAGAGCTATCATGAGCTTCTTGTTTCGGTTCCTTAGGTTTTCTTCTTCCTCCATATATACTTTGAGCTGAGATTCCAATATTTTGCTCCTAGCATTCATCCTTGCCTTCTCAGTTTCACTAATTTCATATTTTCTCTTGAGTTCTTGCAGTTGTGCTTTTAAACTTTCGTTTTTGGTCATTAACTCACTGCACTACTGTTTAGCTGCTTGGACTTCTTTCTCTTTGTTTCTCATGTGCTCTCTTTCTAAGTTCAATTCTACTGAAAGGTTCTTACTCTTTTCTTGAAGCTCATGTTTGTCGTTCATTGCTTGGTCATAATCTTCATCAGCCTCAAGCATTAGTTGTTGCGTATCTAGAGCTGTTCTAATCATGTCTTGTACCACAGGCTTGAGTTGAGCAATGTCTACATTCAACCAAGTTCTTGGTACACTTGGAGTTTCGCCTGTGAGCACATCTCTTCCTTGCTCTACATGGATGGTTTCGTTGTGTGGTTGTCTGATTTGGAGATGTACATGTGGTTCAGGTTCTTCTTTATCCATCTTAATCGCTTTTGTGGCACTCCCTTGAAATGTGACATCCATGGGGGAGGGTTCTGCCACTACCCTTATTGGTGTGAAGGGTTCCTCGTCCTCTATTTTCTCTTCCTGATTCTCCTTCTTTCGTATCTTTATGGATTTTTCACGAGGTGGTGAGGCTTCCTTGATATGAATGGTGGAAGTCTCATTAAGTTTTATAGTATGCGTACCTTCCTGTTCTGCTTCCTTATTGTTGATATTCTGATCAGTATGTGTGACGTGGTCAACCGTCTTGAGGTGTTCTGGTTCTTCATTGTAGTCAACTTCATTCAATTCCACCCATTGTCCATCATCCTTCGATTCACTTTGAATATCGACATTCAACAATGAAGTGTCGGGTTCTTCTTGGGCATCCGATGATGAGCTTGAATTGTCCAGCCCTATCTCCTTGTATCGATGGGCTTTGGTGAGTTTCTTTTTTGCTTCCAATTTTTGTTGTGTCTGCTGATAGTGATGTCCTTGCACTGGGAGGTTGACTTGTCTTTGCGTATATTGATGGGTCTCTTCCAGGGCTTTAGTCAATTCTTCCTCTGTGATTGTTCTTTGCCCTTCGATGGTTGTTTTAGGGAGCACATGGATTCTTTTTGTTGTCGGGACTTCCTCTTCGACTTGCTTGATTTCTCTGAGTCTCTTCGTGCCTCTCATTTTGGGTTGAGAACTGGTTTCTACCACTTCCACAATCTTGATTCCTTTTTTCTTTTTAGGGACTGTGGCGACTTTGACGTACTGAGCAAGAGCAGTCGAAGATGGCATTTCCTGCAAGTGTTCTCTTATGCCCAAAGCATGGTAGATCAAGATGATCAGGGCCACACTACCATTGAGGAACTTCTTATTATTCCATTGCTTTTTTGCCTCAATAGTCTTTCTTGGACATATGGAGTCAGATTGATTTGATTGCCAATTTGCTTGATTGCATGGGACAGTAATTGAACAATGATCTTTTGGGGAGCCGTGTATCGGTTCATATTTGGAAAGCAGAAGTGTTGGTGAATTAGTCGGACTTCCTCTTCTATATCGACTCTATTAATGTGGACAAAAGTTCGTGTCTTTGCTCCACGACTCTCTTCCTTTACCATAGTGACACCGTCCTTCTCCCATCCGAATGCTTCCTTAATTAAGTCATGTGTAAATTGTATGACAACCCATTCGCCTCCTTTATCCATTACTCTGGCTTCGGGCACCAATGGATCATGCAGTGCCGGCTGTAAGGTGTTCATGACTTGCGTGCATCTTTGGAAGTCAGGTTTATATATGGGCAATTCAAAATACTTATGAATGCCTTCTTTCTTCATTATGTCGATTGTAGAGGGTAGTTCATGCAATACTCTGAAGTCCTGGGACATAATCGGAAAGTGATGATCTATGTCCATGATTTTTATGTTTGCCAAGAAGAGATACTCTCCTACTAGTTGCTCTTCTCTAAACCAATGTCCTTTGGCGTTTGTGAGACTTTGGGGAGGAAATTCCTGTACCTCCTCCTGAATTGTAGCCTCCGAGTCTTCAGAAGCCATCTGCACTTGTAATGAAAAGTGCATTAGCTTGAAAGGAAGTATAGCAATTAGTGTAGTGCATTGCAGTGTGCTGTTGTCGCTCGTCACTCCGTTTCCCATGATTCCATAGGTGAGATCTCTTACCATTTTTTTTTTATATTCCTGAAAAAAACACAATTGTTAGTATAGCCGAAGCTTTTATTTATGTACACAGTATGTCCATTCCTAGGAGAGTTGAAGTTATGACCTAATTCCGCTTGGCGAATGTGCACCACTAGTTTTATAATGTACATTATGTGCCGAATGCTTGGCCTTGTATTGTGGCCCTATTATGCATACTTGAGGTGCATTAGAGGCTTCATGAGTGCAATGGGAATCTCTGTTGCTTCGATTGTCCACTCCTTGCAGTTGCTTGGGTTTTCAAATCCATTTCGTGACCACTGAGAGAGGTCATTTTGTTTCTTTGATTCTTCGGGCTTCATGTGTTCTCTTTGTTTCCATTAGCATTCTAGTAGTACAGATGGTTCTTTTCTTGTTTCTGGGACGAATCTGATGTGGTTGTGTCATTCGCTTTCCCTGATGTATTGCATCCTCTTGAGTTTTTCTCGCTTGCTTGGCTGCCTGTGTGACCTTCTTGGGAATCCATATCTGATGTCGTGCTTTCTGAGCTTCGATCAAAGGCTTGGGGAGCCATATTTGCAAGAGGCCTGTTTGTTGGGAATTTGGTGAAGCTGACGTTTTGATTTCAGTTTTCTTTTATGAGTGGGTGCTGTCGTCTCCTGATTCTGCATCAGATCCTTGCGTACCCACTTGTATTTGTTAGTTCCTTGATACCAAGATCTGATAGTCATTCTCCTTAGTGGTCTTTTGGCGAGTTGAGTAGCTTCCCGAGAGTCGGTTTCCTTAGTGGCTTGTTGTTCCTCTCCTGAATGTGGTGATTTTGACTCTTCTGATGACATTGTAGAATTTGAACTTCCTACGTCTCCTAGATTGGTTTCCGAGATGTGATTATTGGGACCACTCTCCAGTTTCGTATCTTGGCCACTCTCAGAACTCCCGACTACCTTTGGTTGAAGTAAAGGCTTCTCTCCTAATAAATTGAAAATCTCCTTATGCCCTATCTTCGCCGAAATATAGCCTTGAGCTAGATGGATGCACACCTCATTCTCAATGATCCAGTCCTGTCCTAGAATTAAGTCTTCTATTAAATCCTCATCTTTGCACACCAAGACTCTTTGTTCCCTGGAGGAATTTCCTAGGTGGAGGGATACATTTGTTGTTCCAATGCATTCTAGGATTTGACCTCCAATTCCTATCAATTGGGCTTTTGTGGAATTCATACTCAATTGCAGATCTTTTACGACCCTATTTCGTATGCAACTAAGTCCTGCTCCTGAGTCTATCAAGGCATCTATCAACTTGTACTTTGTCCTGCCAATCCCTAGGTTTAGGTAAGGTTGTGTCTTGCACGCACCCGTTGTATCAGAATTATGGACTTGGTAATTAGCCATAGGGATAGGCTCCTCTCCGTGGAGATAGCGTTCATCTCTCTGCCTAATCCATTCTTTTCGTTTCCTAATGCGTTCTAGTGCTTCTTGTCGAGCTTCCTCTCTAATTCGCTCCTCCTCTCTCTTCCTATTTTGAGCTCTTACTAGACGAGTTAGCATTTGGTCTGTTAATGGCTCCATGAATGGTTTCACTCTACATCCGATTATGTAGTTAGGAAGAATGTCTCCATCTAGGGTGGCTAGATTGACTGCACCACCTGTCGAGATTCGATTAATGATTAAAGGTCCATATCCCCGTTTTTGTAACTTCTTGGCATGTTGTTTTAAGGTGTACACCAAGACTAAGTCTCCCTCTTTAAGTCCTTTGTCTTTTATGTGCATCATAATATGCCTTTTGTCTCCTTTTAGCTGCATAGATTCCTACTACTGCTTGTAACCTAGTTTCATGTAGCTTTTTGATTTGGTCTAGTTGTTGGGATAATTCATGTCCGTTCCACTCATATTGTTGGGCCACTTTCAATATTGGTACTAAAAAGTCAATTGGCAAAATTTCATTTTTCCCATACACTAAGTTGAATGGGGTAGTTCCAATAGCCGTTTTATATGCAACCCAGAAGGCCCAAATTGCGTGATGCAATTGTTTGTCCCAATCAGACCTTCCATTGTTGACAATCTTTGTCAATACTGTACACAGTACCTTGTTGGAACTTTCAGCTTGTCCATTGGCTTGGGGATGGTATGGAGCTGATTTTTTATGAATCACTAAAAACTCATTCATTAGCGACTCGATTACTTCATTGAGGAAGTGCGTTCCCCGATCACTCACAATCTCGATTGGTAATCCAAAACGGATGAAAATATGCTCAAAGAGAAACTTGGCAGTAGTTTGAGCATCATTCTTTCTAGTGGCTTTTGCTTCTACCCATTTGGTCAAGTAATCAGTGGCGACTATGATGTACTCCACATGTGATCCTTTGGCCGGTGGATTGATAGGTCCTACGAAGTCAATACCCCATTTTGAGAATGCTCTAGCATAGACCATAGGTCTTAAAGGCATGTCATCTCTCCGAATTGGGTATTTAGCTCTCTGGCATGTCTCACAGCTTCGTACATACGTTTCAGCATCCATATGTAGAGTTGGCCACCACAAGCTCGCAAAGAGAATCATTTTGACAGTTCTCTCCGCTGAAAAATGACCTCCTGCAGCACCCGCATGTGCCATCTCTAATATGGGTAGATATTCTCCTTCATGCATACATAATCGGAGTTGGTTGACTTTTCCTCGCCTAAACAATTGCTTTCCCATGAGTATATAATCCTTGCTCATTTCTTCTAGGGATTGTTTTCTTGCCAAACTAGCTCCTGCCTCATGCTCTTTTGTTTTTAAGAATTTAACCAATGTCTTACTCCAATTGGGTGCTATGGTTGAGAAAGGTAGAGACATATGATCTTCCGGGTTTGTCTCCTGGCATTCTGCACAATTACTCACATAGTCATGGACATCCTTGGGCATGTCAGGCCACTACACTCCTAATCTTTTTAATTCTCGAATTGTTCCATGAGTCCCTTGGTGTGTTCTCCATTTGTTCACATGTGCTTACTCAATTAGTTGCTTTTGTTCATCCTCCTCGACACATCTGAGTAATACTCCATTGGGTTCCTTATAGTACACGCTTCCAGCAACAATGTGTAAATTCCTTGATTGAAGAATTTCCTTTTTGCTATCCTTATTGATTGAGTGTTGAGGGCCATGGGTAAGTATAGGGATCAATTTCTCTGCCCACTTTGGACAAACTTCTAGATTAAACAAATATGTATCTGGCAGATCATCGGGTACTCCACTTGGTGGTTCTCCATGTGTTAGCCTAGAAAGGTGGTCTGCTCTTACATGCGTGTTTCCCTTTTTTACAACCACTTCAAAGTCGAACTCCATTAGTAGTAAGAACCATCGTACTAACCTTCCCGTGTTACAAGGCTTATTGACTAAGTATAGTAAAGCCTGATGGTCTATGAAGAACTTGAACTTGTTGGCTAAGAGGTAGTGTCTGAATTTCTTCACTGCGTAGACCATTCCTAACCCTTCTCGTTCAGTAGTGGTATAATTCCTTTCCGCTTGATTCAGTTGTCTACTAGCATAGGCAATTGGATGATCAAGCTTCCCTTCATCAGCTGGTTGGGCTAGGATACATCCAATGGCATAGTTAGAAGCATCAACATGAATATGAAAAGGCTTGTTCCAGTTGGGTGATTTCAGAATTGGGGCTGTGCTAAGCCTCTTTTTCAACTCGGTGAATGCCTTCTCGCACTCTTCTGTCCAAGTAAATTGAGTCAAGAGACCATACAAGGGTTTTGCTATTATGGCATACATGTGAATAAACCTACGGTAATATCCACAATGTCCCATAAAGGCTTGCACTTCCTTCGCATTTTTAGGTCTCGGCAGTTCTAAGATGACCTTGATTTTGTCCTCATCCATAGATATTCCATTTCTTGAAACTATGTGTCCTAAGATCTTTCCTTGCCTCACCATGAAGACACATTTCTCTGGGTTTAAACAGACTTTGTACTGTCTACATTTATTGAATATCTTCCTCAACTCGGGAATGTGATCGTGTCTTTGATTGGAGTACGTGCAAAGGTCATCTACATATACTTCCATGCTTTTTTTCAAAAATTCCTTGAAAACATGACACATCAATCGTTGGAAAGTAGCAGGTGCATTAGTGAGTCCAAAAGGCATCACTCAGAAAGCATAAACTCCCCATTCGGTTGCGAATGCGGTCTTATGTTGATCCTCAGTTGCAATAGCTACTTGGTTGTATCTGGAGAATCCATCCAAGAAGCTATAGACTTCCTTTCCTGCTACCCTCTCCAATAGATGGTCTGTGATGGGTAATGGGTAGCTATCACGTATGGTGGCTGCATTCACCTTTTTCAAGTTGATGCACACTCTCAGTTTTCCATTTTTCTTAGGCACAACTACTAATGGCGATACCCATTCGGTATGTTCTATCTCATATATGAATCTAGTTTGTCTATTTCTTCCTTAATTTTTGCTGCATAAACCTCATTATACGTATAAGGGTGTTGTTTGGATGGTTTTGTGTCTGCCGTCATTAGTATTCGATGGGAACAAATAGTGGGTTCTACGCCTTTGAGATCCTTGTAGGTCCATGCGAATACGTCTCGGTATTCTCGGATAAGTTGTATGAGTTCCTCTTCCTCCTCCTCCGATACATCTTTACCAATATATGTGCATCACTCTTCTCCGTCTTCTACTGTTACAACATTCTTTTTGGTTTGTTCTTTGTTGTCATACGCTTCTCCGTCTCGTGCCTCTCGTCTAGGCATTTGAATGGCTACCTTTCTTTCCTCTACCTCATATCTTTTAAAATGTTCAGGGACTTCAAACAAATCCGGATCAGGTCCTATTTTACTCATGTCTTCAGCTTGCTTTTGTACCATGGGAGTAGCTTCAATTGCTAAGATCTTGGTAGGCTTCTGTTTCTCTTGATTTTGAATGGTGTCCAGGTAGCTTTCTTCGGAATCGAATTCCGGTTCCATTTCTATGCTTTCATATTCCTCTTTCCACTCCTTTTCCAAAACTTCCCCTTCTTCTACCTCTTGAAGGACAACCATATAGAGATTTACATCATAGCCTTCCTCATCTATGCACTCGCTGATCGTCAAGACTTCCTCATTCACGCACACATCTAAGGTTGCTAAAATTTCCATCCATCCATGCGGTTCAAAGATCTCATCAGGAAAGATTTGAGGCATGTAATCTGGGTCCTCTACTGATCGGTAGTTAGGATGTCCTATCGGCCATAGTTGTCTTTTACTCTCCTCTCTCTTGGCTTCTTTACACATCCATAACTAGGCATCCTCATGCATCCAAGATTGATCACTTGATCCAGCACTGTGAATGGATAGGTCATATTCTTCCCTATGTACTGGATTCCATTGTAGTGGAGGGATATCTCGATAGGCAAACGTGTGCAGATCTATCTTGGTAGTGTTTCCTTGATGTTGCAGGTATAACGAATCTCTTCCCCAATCTTGTACTACCCGCATTTGTCTCATGAAGGGTTGTCCTAATATCATTTCATAGTTGTTAGCTTTCTCGAACTTACAAATGGCTAATGTGTGTTCAAATTCTACTCCACAGGTGGTTAATTTGATTCTTTCCAATATCCCTAGGGGTTTTTCCACTTGACCGTCTGCTAATTGAAGCTTCATGCGTGTGGGTCATAAGGCTGGTTTTCCCCATTTTTCCCAAATCTCCTTGGTGGCAATTCCCACCCCGGCTCCCGTATCTAGGATAGCCTTGGTCATGTACCCATTGTGGGTGACAGGTAGACACGTATTACCTTCGTCTCCTTCACTAAACTCTCCCACTTTATCAACTGGGATTTGTATTGTAGAGTTGTTTTCTTTTCCCTTTCCTTTTGTTTCTCCTTTCTCTGGTTGTGGTTCTAATTGGTTTGCTAACTGCCTCCATAATTGTGGCTTAAGTTGAAGTAACTCTTCCACCGTCAATTTGCATTGCACTTTTGTTTTCTTTAGTTCTGTTAGATTGTGTGAACTCTCTTCTCAGTTTCCTTTTCCCTTCCCATGTACTGTGGGTGCTCGTATTATTATAGACTCCCTTTCGTATTCTCCCATGTAATTAGGCAATGTTGAAATGCTCAGGGTTTCCTCTCTACCTCTATCGAGTCTTGATACTTCCTCATATACTTCCTCCAGGTTGGGATGGGGTTGACAATCTTCCACATCTATTTCATCAAAAGGAGGCGGATTGACTCCATTCTTCTTCCATTGCTCTTCTCGAATTCTATTCCATAAGTCTTTTGGCCAATCTGCCTCTAGATCTGGTATTATTGACACAGGTTCATCTTGTGCTTTTATTCGTTCACCTTGGTCACCTTCCTTTCTAGGTTCCTTATCCTTGGATTTGATGCATTCTTCGTGTAGACTATGTGCAATCCTTGTCTCTGGTAGAATTGGGATAGTCTTTTCTAGGGTTGCTTGTGCTACCTCTATCAGCTTTCTGCATATCGCCAGTCTTTCCTTTTCTAATTCCCCTTGAGGGTAGAGTTTTTCATGCTGCTCTATATTTGGGCCCATTTTGATTCTAGCTGGGTAAGCTTTCAACCACATGTCTAAGTCGTCTGGTTTTGGGTCAGCTAGAATTGATCCTGGCTTCTCTACCTCTTGAGTACGTGGTGGCTCAGGAATCTCCTTCCGAGTCCTTTGTTCTTTATGCTCATTCAAGTTTTTTGTTTGCTTCTTACTGTCTTGACTCTTATTTCTTGCCCATTTATCTTTGAGTTTTTCTCGTCTTTCCTTCCATTTTTGTACTTTTGTGTTCTGGGAATTCTCACGTGGGTCCTCAGAATCCTCGACTACCTGAATTTTAGGGCTTGCCATTTTATTGCTCTCTTGTTCCTCTTCTGGTTGTTTTCCTTTTTGTTGCTTCGTTTGGGCTCTAGTAATGGCCTTTAGCGGCACAGTGTACTCCTTATCACTTCCAGATCCTTCTATGACCTCAATCACGTTGATTGGTGCAGTATCTTGGGTTTTTGTCGGATTCTTGGGGCAGTCTCTGAAAAGATGTTCCTTTCCGCAATCACTACAATATCCTTCCCAAATCCTTGGTGGTGGTGGGTTATAAGGTCGAGGGCACTCTCTAATGAAATGGTCTCCTCCGCATCTATAGCATGGTCCTCTCTGCATAAATAGCTCCGCTAATTCTTCCATGTTACTGGAGTTGTATGTGATGGTGCTCCTTGAATCTTCTGATCTAGTGAGGCTGGGTGTACTTTTGAGGTCCTCGGCTAGGTTATCTTCCAAATCAATGCACTCTTGAAGGCACTCACTCAAAGTTTGTAACCTCTTCACGTACACTAGCGTTCTTAGAGTTCCGTTTGTGAGTCCATCCAAAAACAATGAAATCATTTTTTGTTGAGTGGGTCTCTCAGCTATTGGGCATCTATCCACATACTGATTGAATCTTCTGGCCGCGATCTTCACAGTTTCATTAGGGTTTTGTTTAAAGCTATGGATTAAAGATGCAGAATTGTGTTTAATCCCTCTCTTTGTGAATTCCCCAATGAATTCTTGAAAGAATTGTTCCATGTTTCCAAATTGATTGGGATCTAAGGGTTGGAACCAAGTTAGAGCCGTCCCTGTGAGGGTGAGTCCAAAAGACTCATACTGCACAAAGAAGTCATCTACTTGCTTTGCCCTTAGAACTTGTTTAAATTCTGCAATGTGATCGTAGGGTTCCCCCAATCCATCGTAATGATTTCTTACACACTTAGCCACTTGGATAGGTCTCAATCTTCTCATTGGTTCAGGCGATCTGGGCATTACAGGGAAGACTGGGACAGCTGGTCTTATTGGAGGTATTCCAGGCTGTCCTCCTACCGGTGGTCGTGGTCTTACTGGTGGTCGGCACTGATTACCTACCCCTGTGTGGGCCTGATTGTGTGTTTGCACTCCTGGAGTTGCAAATTGTAAGTGAGTACGGTTGGGCACACTTCGTTGGCTAGTTTGTCCTGATGTGGTATGTTCTATCTCTTGTTGATTTCCAAAAGGATTTTGTGAGGTAGTTGCCTGATCTCTCTGAGGAAATACAGGCACACCCATGTATCTCAGTCGAGCCCTGTCTAAGGCACTCACGAGCCAATATCTCCTTTGATCTTTGTCCAAGTATGTGAGTCTAGTTTCATCATCTCGGTCTTTTAGCTCATAAAATGTCATGGGGCTTTCTTCTCTTCTTGGAGCAGGTAAGTCTGTTTGAAGCAATAAGTCTGATCCATGGATCATATAGACTTCCAATAAGTAGTCGTATTGAGGTATCAAATCTCCTCTCAAGACTCGTGATACTTGGGACCTGCCCCTAGGGGTGGTCACTAACTCTTCAGGGTGTGTTCTTCCGGAGTTTTCTGGGTCCACAAACTCCCCCCTTTCATTGATCCTCTCAGGAAATTCAGTCACAATGTAGATATGACCAATTTTGTCTACATACGCTCCTCCCTCGTACTTGACAGCAGGTCGGGGTACGATCGTGGCATTCATGGAAGTTACCATCCTGGCCACAGATCTATTTAAGCCATCCAGGTAGATGGGGATCTCCTGGGCATTGGTAGACACATACTGTAACAAAGTACGGTAATCTCCCTCAACAGTAGATATGAAATTTCTATTTGGTGTTGGACCCTGCATTTCTTCCGAAGCCATGGGTATTTCCTCCTCGGAATCACTAGAGGTCTCTGAGTAGGCGGAGTGGTGACTAACCTGGGTAGAACTTCCCACTGAGGATATGACACTTCTTCGGCTACTTAGCACTCTCCCTGACCTCAAGTTCATTCACCCTCCTAAGTCTCTCTAAGTCTCAGAGACTCTCCTTGAGTAGCTCTTCCAATGCCTCTAGTTACCTGACAAAGTGCTTCAAACACTCTAGCCGATACCACTTCCAAGCGATATTGCACTGGGCGATACCACAATGGCCACGATGTGATACTTGGTGTTTAACGATACGATACTATCAGCAGAAGGCGATATGATACTGGACTATTGCCATGATACGATACCAACAATCCTCACGATACGATACCTGAGCTCTCTTCACTTCTCCTCTCCATCTAACCTAACCCTAACTCCTCCTTCTCTCCCTTCCTACTAACCCTAAACCTAAAACCTATTACACACACCTCCGGGATGTGAAGTAACAAGTGCTGAAGTGATTGACTACTTGCCACAGGACGAATTCACTTCTACAAGTACGATTCTATCACACTCAATCTATAACCATCACGAAGGCACCTTGGCTGAGTGTTCCCCGACAACGGCGCCAAAAACGTGTGTACCTAAGTCAATAAGACTCAAGGACTTGTGCCAAAGAGACTATACCTCATTTGCAACACAAGTGCGTATAGTGGGAAATTAACACACATTTAAATGTCAATCCGATCGAACGACCTAACCAAATGTATGAAGACATGTGCACACATGATGGAACATGAAGTGGGTAGACTGAAATATGTGAGAAAAAGCTAATCCACCTCTTAAACACACTTAGAGACTGAAAGTGTCTGCTCCGATACATCCTACGGCAGTTTTCAGTAAATCAAGGATTTCTCCCTGCTCCAAACTCTGAATATAGTCATTCGAGTACTCATTTCGAAGCTCTCGACGAGACGCATTTATTGGAAGTGGTTTCACTCGATTCTGACAACTCTGCTTCAAATTATGACCAAAATAGTAAATGGTGGGAAACACCCATACTCAAGCCACAACTCCAACAAGCTCACACATGCACTACAGTAGCTCAAAATAGTGGGAAGGGGTAAATAACAGTCCTACACACACATTTCAAGCATTACACACACATACAAGATCAAAGAGAAGATAGAAATCTGCAAGAAAGAGGCAAATTCGAAATTTTGGAGAGCTCCTCCTTCACAATGGCAAAAAGTCTCTACAAAGAGTCACAAAGTGACTTATATACATGTGCCCTAAGTTTGGTCCTTTCACACAAGAGACCGGCACTTTATTACAAAAAAGGTGAATTTCCTACTAATTTACAAGGGATATTTTACAACAAATTGGGATTATGCAACTAGAGGACTCCTCTAGTGCATTTACATGGCTTGAGGGAATTCTCTAGGACTTTGAAGAAGAAAAATATGCCCACTAATTCGAAAATTTTGGGGCTCTTCTCTTTTACTCCTTTGCTCTGCAACAATCGTATAGCTAAATAGGTACATAAATCGCCCACATATACCTCCATGATTTTCCTTAAGAATTCCTTGAACACATGGCACATCAACCTTTGGAAAGTGGCTGGGGCATTGGTTAGACCAAAAGGCATAACCCTAAAGGCGTACACTCCCCATTCAGTTGCAAAGGCTATCTTATGTTGGTCCTCAGGAGCAATCGCTACCTGATTATACCCTGAAAAGCCGTCTAGGAAACTATAAACTTCCTTCCCTGCCACCCTTTCCAAAAGATGGTCAGTGATAGGTAATGGATAACTATCTTGTACTTTCTTCAAATTAATGCATACCCTTAACTTGCCATTCTTTTTCGGCACGACCACCAAAGGTGATACCCATTCTGTGTGTTTGATCTCATAAATGAAGCCAGCATCCAACAACTTATCTATCTCTTCCTTAATTTTTGCTGAAATAAACGTCGTTATAAGTGTATGGCCTTTGTTTGGAAGGTTTGGCTTCTGATGTCATAGGGATTCTATGGGCACAAATCAAAGGATCTACTCCTTTTAAATCCTTATATGTCCAAGCAAAGACATCCCTATAGTCTTGTATGAGTCGTATCAACTCTTGTTCTTCCTCCACTGAGACATCCTATCCTATAAAAGTACACCGCTCTTCTCCTTCCTCCAAAGTTACCATTATTTTCTTGGTTTGTTCCTTTTTGTCATATGCTATTCCTGCTTGTGCTTCTTGTTTTGGCATTTGGATAGCAATTTTCCTCTATCCTACTTCATATTTTTTGAAGTGGGCAGGCACTTTGAATTGATCTTGAGGCTTATTTTATCCATCTTCCTTTTTCTTTACCTAGTCCATGTTCTTCATCTTCTATCATTTCTTGATTTAATTCACTAATTATGACACTTATTCTTTTATTGTTACTTCCTGACTCAATTTGTTCCTGCTCCATTTCAATGCTCTCATAATCCTCATTCCATTCTTTTTCAATTACTTCTCCTTCTTCAACCTCTTGAAGAACAACCACGTATAAACTTACATCATATCCTTCATTGTCAATGCATTCATTCATGGTTATTACTTCTTCATTTACACATACATCAAGAGTGGCTAAAATTTCCATCCAACCATGAGGTTCGAATTCTTCATCTAGGAATGTTTGGGGCATGTAAGCGGGATCTTGTACAGACCTAGCAACTCCCTACCTTTGAATCGACTGCTTACTTGAACCTATACTGTGAATCGACTGCTCGTCCTCCTCCTTATGAATCAAATTCCATTGTAAGGGGGGAACATCTTGATACGTATATGTGTGGAGATTTATTCTGGTCGTGGTTCCTTCGTGTTGTAAGTATACCGTGTCTTTTCCCCAATCTTGCACTACCTTAAGCTGTCTCATGAAGGGTCTTCCAAGTATCATCTCATAATTGCTAGTCCTTTCAAATTGATGGATTGCTAAGGTGTGCTCGAATTCAACTCCGCAGGTGGTAAAGGTTACTTTTTCCAATAATCCTAGGGGTCGTTCAGTGTGTCCATCTGCCATTTGTATCTTCATGCGTGTTGGTCTTAAAGCTGGTTTTCCCCATTTCTCCCATATTTCCTTTGTCGAAATTCCTACTCTAGCTCCAGAATCTAATATAGCTTTAGTGGTGTAACCCCTATAAGTGATTGGAAGGCATGTCTTCCCTTCATCTCCCTCACTCAAATCTCCAACCTTATCGACTGGGATTTTGACTGTGGTCACTTCATCAGGCATCTCCTTCTCATCTGACTTGGTCTCCAATTGACTGGTTAGCTTCTCCTTCAAATGTGGTTTTATCTTCAAAAGTTCTTTCAATATCAGAGTACAAGGGATTTTTACCTTTCTAAGATGTTGTATAATGTCCGATGTTTGGATTGACGGGTTTTGCTCATTTCTTCTTATTGAGGGAATGCAGTATAATTCAGAATTATGTTCGTATTCCCCCGTGTAATTTGACAAAGCCTTCACACTGTCATCATCCTTGTCGCTCTTGTCAAGTTGTAATAATCCTTCTGAATTCAGCTCAGGTATTGAGGCTTCCAATTCACCTTCTGCTTCTAACTCCTCAAAGGGTGGTTCCATTCCTTCCGCTTTCTTCCATCTATCTTCTTGGATTCTTGCCCACAAGTCTTTAGGCCACTCCCAATCTACTTCGGGGACTACGGATCCTTCTCCTTTATCCTCGTAGTAATTTCCATCATAGGCCTTGCCTTCTATTCCTTTCTCGGTATCATTAGGGATGACACACTCTTGGAATTCTTTTTCGGGAATTCGTGAATTGGGTAGTCAAAGAACAGGTTTTTCTAGGGTCTATTGAGCTACTTCAATTAATTTTCTACATATCTCCAACCTTTCTTTCTCTAAGTCACCTCTAGGATATTCTTTTTCATGTTGTTCAATGGTTGGTCCTGCTCTTATTCATGCCTAGTATGCCTGAATCCACGTGGCTAACTCTTCTGGCATGGGGTCTGCTAGAACTGATCCTGCCTCCTGTTTTTGACACTTTCCTTTCTTATTTTCTCCTTCAAGTTTCCGTTTTTCTTCTTGACTTTGTTCATTCTTTTCATTCTCCTTCTTTTGTTGTAGTTTCTTTTCCTTCATCCTGTCTCTACGATTCTTCCATCTTAGTGTCCGTTTACTTGTAATACTTTTCCCAGGTTCTTCCGAGTCTTCAACTATTTTAGGTGTAGGTATATTCACTTCTCTGTCGCCTTGATCATTTTCTCCGGCTTTTTCTGGGGTCTCTCTTGCTTTAGCTCTTGTTATTGCTTTCAATGGCACGGTGTATTCCTTATCACTCGCTGACAACTCTATCACTTCTATCATGTTGGGTATGTTCGAGCTAACTTTGTTGGGGTTCTTGGGGCAATCTCTAAAAAGGTGTTCTTTACCACAATCACTATAATATCCTTCCCAAACTCACTACGGTGGTGGTGGGTTTGGCAATGTACATTCTCTGATAAAATGATCACCTCCGCATCTATAACAGGTTCCTCTAGGTGCAGGTAGTCTATTCATTGGTCGGGAGGGTAGGGGTGCTCTGGGAGCTGTGTACATTAATGACACATAATCCTGCTCATATCCGTAAGAACTATCCGGTCCTTCCATCCCATAGGCATATGGCTTGTAAGATTGTCCATATTCAATTATAGCGCTCTCATATGCTGAATAATTTCCTTGACTATGGTCATAAGATGGGTCATACAGTTCGTTACTAGCCACAGGCGTGGAGGGGACTATTGCTCTCTCAGGGTTCTCTTCCTGTCAAGCTATTTTCATTGGGACAACATTCTGAGGGTGGGGTGGTTGTTGACCTAACACTGGTTGTGGTTGAGTGTACCCTTGGTAAGCATAAGGTCGTGGTGCTGGTCCCTGCTGCTTGTATGTGGGATATCACGATATACGATGTCCGTCAGGTATCACAGAAGAAACCTTCACAATATACGATATGTGACTAGTATCGTGAGGATTACTCAACGATACTCGATATCATGCAATAATCGCGAGAACTCCCTCCACGATAGTCGATATGTGACAAGTCTGAGTATCGTGATACTCGACCACAGGAGTTCACGATATCCAGATATCTTGATACTCAACCGCGGGAGAACATGATACTTGGCATTTTTTCAATTTTTAGCAAGTGCATTTAGATTTCAATTGAACACAAATGATCCTAGAGCCTCTCTACCCTCTTCCCAATGCCTGAATCACAAAAAGAACTTCCTCACCCCTTAAATAATCTCTCATGATACTTGTCGCAGGCTATTTGACTATGTTACTTGATTCCACCAGATTTTATGAGTAAAGGATGGGTATGATTACCTTGGAAGCTACTCTTCAACTCCTCTACGACCCCTTCTTGCTCTGCGCAACTCAATATCCCTGCTCCCCGATCGCGATATTCGCTCTCCGACGCTCATGATACTTGCTTGGAGACAAGTAACTTGTAGAAGACAATTTTTTTGGTTTTTAAACTTTTGAAAATTTTTCCTAACTAAAAAAGACTAACAAGAACAAAGGTTGAATGCTACTCTATCTTCCTAACGTACTCCCTTCTTCCTCCTACTCTACTCACTCCACTCACTTCCCTAGACTATCAACTCACTACACACACTCCAAGAGCAAGAAGTAGTAAGTGCGGTTGAGTGTGACTTACCAAAGAAGAGAAATTCTCAACTCCTCTACCCGCTTCAATGCTAAGAGCTACTTACCATCACACGAATGCCTCGGTTTGATTCGACATTCCCCGACAACGGCGCCAAAAACGTGTGTACGTAAGTACCAACTTAGGGACTTGTGGAGAAAGAGACTATACCTCGATCCCCCTCAAGTGCATATAGTGGGTATTCACACTTTATTTATCAATCCGAGGAGTATCAAAACCTAGCCGAGTGTATGAAGACATGCATTCAAATGATGGCCAATGCAAATGAACTCTCAAAGGGTGCAAATAAGTCTAATTCTATTCCAAAAATGTGTCAAGAATCTGTGGAGATGCCACGATACTTGGAGCAACAGCCAATAGTAAATCGAGCTTTTCTCTCAGCTCCAAACTCCGAATATAGTGAATATCAGGTTCCTTTTGAAGCTCTTGAGAAGACGCATCCAATGGGCGTCTTTTCACTCAATTCTGACGCTTCTCCTTCAAGTTATGAGCAAAGTACTGAGTCACGGAAATGACCTTCCTACACTCCAGCACTTCCTACACTTCACACACACCTTAGCAACACCAAACAAGCACTTTCATGGATAGACAACAGTTCCAAACACTCTTTCCAAGCATCACACATGCACACAAGCTCACAAAGAAGATGGTATAGAGAGGAGAAGACACAAATTCGAAATTTTGTGCTCTTGATTCTCACAATGGCAAAAAGTCTTTACAAAGAATCACAAATTGACTTATATACATGTGCCCTAAAAATGGTCCTTTCACACAAAAGACCAGCACTTTATTAACTAAAAGGTTAATTTCCTGCTAATTTACAAGGGTAAGCTACTTATCTCCATGGGTATGCATCTAGAGGACTCCTCTAGTGCACTTACATCGGAAAATATGTTACACAATGGCTATGATACAAAAATAAAGTGTCCAAATCGGAAAATTTTTGGGGCCCATCTTTTTCTCTGCCTTTTTCTCTTCTTGGCTCTGCAACACATAGTCATACATACATGAAATCTCTATTGATAAGATTGACGATTATAGTGAAGGGGATGAGGGTAATACATTATTGCCCACCACTTATACTATTTTGACTCCCAAAGCTATTATAGACTCGGGTGCGAGAGTAGCCATTGCTACAAAGATTATGGGAAAAGTGGGGTCAGCTAGCCTTACATCCCACCAAAATGCATCTACTACTAGTCGATGGACACATGCAAAGACCCTTAGGTGTGGAATTTGACATGTGAATCTCGCAAATCAAGCAACTATAAATTGCTCTTGATGCACATTCCTAAGACAATTGAAACTAGTTGAGATTGGGGCAGAATGACAATTTACATTAAGCATAATGGAACAACTACCAAGATCAAACTGTCCACTAATTCATATAGGGATCTATCACTTCTCCAATGGCAAGCATCTCATGATGTTTATTACAAAAGTTCTATCAAGAGTGGTATTTCAAGTCAAGCTTCATAGATACAGGAAGACAACGGTCTTTGGTTGTGTCAAGTAAGACAAAAAGCACCAAGTTAACTATCAAAAATATTGGTGAAGATCCAAATTACATCTCTGGCTCTACTCTAAGAGAGGACAACTTCGATCATTTTGATTCGCCACACATTCAAGGATCCATCGAAGTAGTTGTAAGTGAGTAGAACATTGAGATATCACTATGACAAAGATGGCTATGACTTGGATCTATTCTTAGTGGATGTGGTGAGTCTCTAAGACACAGAACCAATTTATCCGATGATATGGCCAAGTAAAGAGATTCCCTATCCACTCAATGATGTAGTATCGACCATTAGTGACTATCATAGTCTCTACATGGAAGGGCCCTGTAGTAATGAGGAAGAGTACTTGAAAGAAATGGGTACCCTAATGGATCCATCAACCATGGATGAGCCAAAAAGAGCCATCCATAAGATGCATAAAGATGAAGTTGCATTTGACCAAGCAATATGTTTAGCACTCAGAGAATGCCTCTCCCTTTTGTAGTTTAAGATTTTTCGATTGATCAAGAGATTTTGAAATTATGAGTATACATAGCTCACAATGGTACTAGAGCAAGTTGTTGAAATTATGAGTATACATGGATAAAAAAGGATGATAATACAATCTTTTGGGCAATCAACAAGAGACAAAAGAATGCAAATTCACTCTATTTCCTCACCCTCAATTTTACAAAGTATACATTCTCAATACTCTAACCTTCCAAGCTAGCTACTAAAGAGAAGAATAGCCAATCACTGGTTGCCCATCATCACTCATAGTGCCAAGCTATTTGATCCCTATTCTACCTAGGGAAGTGCTAGTGGTACGCTAAGAGCTCTACACACACACACAAAGTGGAGTGCAGTGCTTTAGTTGTGCATTGCCTCCTCTAGTGTGTCTCTCACCTTATGGTTTCTTTGATGGAGAGGTCTTCTTATATAGTTTTTATGGGACTAGTAAGAGTTGAAGGGTAGCAAAAGGGACAAAATTAGTTTCTTTCCTATGCAATCTCACTATCCATCTGGAACTTCTAGAAACTTCACTCTCTCATCCACTTTTCCTCTGTAATCACTATTTCCCAAATTTTGGTATTTGGTTGACCCCTCTTCATTTGGTGCCATCCACTGCCCATGAGTTTGCAGCATGCAAGTGACTAAAAATTTAGTCCATGTGCAAAGTCCTAGGAAATTGAGTCACTATTTAGGAATAGTTAATCACTTTAGAGGCCAAAACCATACATTTAATCATTCAAAAACAGTGTTCTTATAAAGACTTGAATACATCTAATCATTCAGAAAGAGTGTTTTTATAAAAACTTGAATTAGAATAGTTAATTGAACTATAGCAATAGATGTCAACGTTGATATCATCAATCATATTTTGATCGAGACCACAAAATAGCAACAATGCATGATCAAATTAGCAACAAAAACAATTAAGAGCAATGATATCACACATAGAAGAAATATTTTAAAGAGTAAAGGCATCACAATAAAGAGCAATCAATGATAGAGGTACATTATATTAAGGCATACCTCATGGGATGATTTTTGTGTAACTTCCATTGCGGAGGGAGCCGCCTAGTGCAGCCGTGAATCCAAGGAACAAGAACACATATGCATGAAAATAGGCTTTATTTACCACTCTCGAATAGACATTGAATCCTTACATTACCCGAAGTTCGATAATATGAGGCATATTAAAGAAACTCTAACATATTAACCAATAGTCCAATCCAACTATGACAAACCAAACTAGGAAGACAACCTACTTCAGCTAAAAAAATATTATTTGTGGAACTAATTCGTAATCACGTTCAATTTAACTATTAGGAGTAGTCAATATTTTCATCTTCCTCTTATGTTGTCCGTATTCGAAATCTTACCTCCATCATATATAATCAAAGCATATACTCAAGTTATCGATTGCAAGTCACAAAATTATCATTCAAAGTGTAGTGGTTAGACAAAAATGATACATTAGAACTTTATGTTAAATTATGAATTAGGTTATATGGCATCCATCCATATTTAATGGAGATTTACTTATACAATGATTGAGGATCAAAGCAAATTACAGGTTGCCATTTTAACCATAAAATTTCCTTATGTAATAATTCCCAAATTCCACATTTTGTCCTCAAATATACCATCAAATGAACATACTTCATATGGCACTATTTGGTATCACCGTAGCACTATCATGGATAATTATTCATCCATTAAAAACCTTAATCGGTATAAAGGGAATACGTCCATGACACATCTTCAAGGTTGCAGCTCCATCTCATTCTCTTCTTCTATCAAGGTATTATGATATCCTACCAAAAATCCAAATATATATGTATGGATGTATGTATGTATGTATGTATGTATGTATGTATGTATGTATGTACCTACGTACATATGCATGCATGTATGTATGTATGTATGTATGTATGTATGTATGTATGTATGCATGTACATACATACGTACGCATGCACGTATGTACATATGTATGTATGTATGTATGTATGTATGTATGTATGTATGTATGTATGTATGTGTGTGTGTATGTGTGTATGTATGTATGTATGTATGTATGTATGTATGTATACATGTATGTATGTGTGTGTGTATGTATGCATGCATGCATGTGCGTGTCTGTATGTGTATGTATGTGTGTATGTATGCATGCATGTATGTATGCATGCATGTATGTATGCATGCATGCATGTATGTATGTATGCATGTATGTATGCATGTATGTATGTATGTATGTATGTATGTACGCATACATGTATGTATGTGTGTGTGTATGTATGCATGCATGCATGCATGCATGTGCGTGTATGTATGTGTATGTATGTGTGTATGTATGCATGCATGCATGTATGCATGCATGCATGTATGCATGCATGCATGTATGCATGCATGTATGCATGCATGCATGTATGTATGTATGCATGCATGTATGTATGTATGTATGTATGTATGTATGTATGTATGTATGTATGTATGTATGCACGTATGTATGTATGTGCTTATGGATGGATGGATGGATGGATGCATGCATGTACATACAAAAACCACTTTCAAAGTATCAAGCATGATGTAGACATTCAAGAATCATGCAATAATATATCAAAACTGCAATGTGCATTTGATGCCCAATTTTAATTTTGTACAACATCAAAGAACTCAGAACTATGGAAGGAAGCACTTGCAATAACAGTAACTGCATCATCAGCTTCTTCGATGGCTAACTTCAAATAACTTTTATGGCATGATCATGCTCCACACAACAAATTGAGGTATTTGACTTATTGGCATTTTTCTCTTTTTTTCAGTATTCTTTGTTTCTTTATGACGAATTCGCATTTTGACTAATGATGGAAGTTTGACCTACAAAACATGCTCTAGACTTGTTTTTCCTAGATCATTCTGATAAGAACACAAACGGACTCTTTGCAAGACATTCTTACTGTCCATCATCTAATAATGAGCAGAAGCAAATGTTAGATAAGAATTCAAGTAGCCCGTTGAGGACCTGCACCAGTGAAATCACATGCAAGACTCCATATGCAACAAGTATCGTCTCCTTCGAAACATGGATTTTTGCCATGTGATTTGCCATGGAAATACTGTCACTTGTTTCCCATTTTGATCTTAAATATATGAAAAATGAACCTCATTACATGCCCTTGTATAATGTAGCAAGTATATCTTAAGCATCTTCTGATGTTTTGGATGAATAAATGTGAGAAAAGATAAAAAATGATCAGATAATCCAACTATGCACCTCCAACATTACAATAAATACACGGAATCGCAACGACGATATGCATACGTATCACCAATACTATTCATTTTTATGACCTTTAGAGATGAAGGGTCAGATGTAGGACGAATATCGCAACCCTCCATGAACTTAAATAAAGTTTGCTATGAGACATAGCACATCGTGTATACCCATGATAGATCGCCAATACCAGCTAACTTGTTATTAGTGTAGAAAATAATAGACATGGTTGTTATCAAAAACACTCATATGAAAAGATTGCTTAATGTGGACGCAGCTGTGAAGAACCAGTATCACTTCTCAGTACAGAACATTACACATCAGTTCTTCAAAATCCAATCAAAAGTCAGGCGAGAAAATGCATGTGCAAGGTCATGACAACCAAAACAAATCTCAAAATGGAGCCCGATTTAAATTTCAAGTGTGTGCTAGATTCCTTGTTAAGGCTTGTCTTTCTCAGAGCATCAAGCTTATTACACCAAGACAAAGAAACCATGTGAACTGTGGAACACCAGATGGCATTGAGAAAGGTCACCAATCCTATTCTTATGCCAACTGTTGAAGGTGGTTTGCAAAGACTGCACGGGTAACATGAAGATGGAGAATGGATCTCTACACAAAAAATATATCACAAAAGCAGTAGAGGTGAATATGCAAGATGGAAAAACGTTCCTAACAAAGGGAAAATAGTGCCTTGACACTAGTGTTTACATGCATCGCTACCACGACATATTGACAAAAACTTCTCAGAGAACAAATGGGAGAAGTTTTCTTTAACACTGAGGGATAGCATGAATTTATTTTGTGATTTAAAGTTTTGCTAAGCGAGTAAATGCACTGTCTTATGCCCACATATGAGCCACGTAGTGCTCAACTTTATCATGCTCATTGAAATTTCAAATATCCAAAGTATCACACGCACTTCTTGCCTATCATACAAAACCGTAAGGATCTTACCTCAACAGCAACTAAATCCATGCAAATTTTTTTCCCTGCTATCAATATTTAGTTTTGAACTTTTCGCCATGTATTGTTACTCGCTTTACAATGGTAAATTTTAAAGAGCTTGATCTTTGTATTGGAAGCTTAAGAGATCTTCTATCACATTTCCCTTTGTTCTTTCATGGTTTATAATTATTATTCAAAGATGAAAAACTTTCATATAATCTATGATTTTAAATCTTGCATAAGCAAGTTTTCTACTCCATTGTTTTTTCTCATCCTAATTTAAGGTTGTGCCTATATCATCGTTCTTTAATTATCATCGTTCTTAAAGTTTTCCTTGGTAGAAACATATCTCCAATAATAAATTTAATCCTAGAAATACATCATCTATCTTTGGTTAATATGTGCACATCATCATGGCGAGTATATGATCTGCTAGCTTACCTATTGGTGATTATCTACTCAATTTGGCAAATGTTCTACACATAGTTCACATTTCAACAAAAGAAATCCATTATCACTTCATAAAGCTTGCAATGATCACTCAAGTTTTCATCCATCATACATCAGATTCCTTGCACTTGAGACAATATTTCAGATAATATTTGAAACAAAAAAGCTTCTGATTCTACCCATCTACAATGATCTCGGCTATAGAGAATAGATAGATGCAATGCAAAACTGTGCATGTGCATGGGAACACGTGTGTGTGTGTGTGTGTGTGTGTGTGAGAGAGAGAGAGAGAGAGGGGGAAAAGAAATAACAGCCCTTTTTTTTTTACTTGTCTATAAAATATACTCTTTCATCTCTTTACATTTCTCTACAGAACATCAAATATGATACAAGAACCACCCTTCACAATTCCATTTGATGATGGACTATGGCAGAGAAAAATGTACATTTCAAAAGGGATAAAACAAGATTACAAAGAGTGTACCATCCCTTTCAAGCATACTGAGAATGACTCACCATTTCCCTCATGAATACTATATATCTGGTCTTGTATCACTCAAGAATATGGACCCATGACATTTACATAAAACCAGATAAATTATAAGGATGGTCGTATTTCGTCCCATGGCTCTTTGGCTCCCTCTTTTGGAGCCCCTCTTAGATTGATGAAGGGGGCAAGAAGAAGCATTCTGCCAGTCCACAAATTGCAAATAGGAAGTTAGAACTAAGAACATTTCAACAGCTGCCTGCCAACTTTTGTTCAAGCTATAAACAAGTAATAAACAAAGGCCCAAGTAAACTGAGCAAATCTGATGGGAAGTCACTCACCCAGGGAAAAAGGTAAACACGAGCCAGAATTGAAAGATAGCCTCAGCCATCTTCCTCTTGAACCATCTTTTGTGCAGATAGTAATAAATGCCAAGCTGTCAAAATAAAATAACCAGCAATCAAATTTCAATGATATGAGAGAAGACAGTTTCTTAAATGTTATTTTGTCCCCAATACGACTACACACTCAAAAACATAAACAGAAACAATGCCACCTACCATCTTACAAAAGGTATTTGCCTCAAAACTTGGTGCTATAGAGAAACACTTTTCTATGGCATGGAAGGAAGACTCAAGAACAAAAAGGTAAATGTGGCATGGCGAGTAGACTCGAGAAACACACTAACATATAGTTATGGAATGCATGTGATGCTTTATGTGGATATGTGAAAAACACTTGAAAAGAGTGAAGGATAACCTTTCAGAACCTGAAAAAGTAGGACAGGGCTACTAGACTCTGAACAGGCAAATGGACAAAGCGATGATTCACCCATATACAAGCCAGTTTCTTAAGGGTTTGATAGCTAAAGCAACTTCATAAAGCTGCAAACAAGGAAAAAATAAGGAAAAAGAAAAATCTCATTATAACCGATAGTTGACATTCACCAGTCTGCCATATGGCATGTAAAGTCACATGCACAATTCGTCTCATACATATACACATCAACGAAACCAGCTTTGTTAGAGAATTTTGTCATTTAGTATCTATTATGAATAAGAAGAGTATCCTGCAGTGATTTTTAAAAACTAAGAAACATAATTTTTCTTTCCCAAACCGAGGTAAATTTATAATATGTCCATGAAAACATAAGAGGGATAGATGACCAACCGGAGCTACAATTAGGTAGAGGATAGCAGTTACAACGGACAAAAAAATAGCATCCAAAATATCTGGCACCATTTCAGGGGTAACCAAAGCATTGGCAGGCAGAGTAATCTGAAAATTGAGTAAACGAAACATCAGCAAAGTTCTGAATGCACAGGTAATATGTGCAAGTGTAAGATCAAATGCATCTACAAAAACATTTGAAAATCCTGTAGCAGACACCTAGTGTACACATCCCATCAAGTTCGGAATGCACAGGTAATGTGTTAAGTGTAAGATCAAATGCATCTAGAAAACCATTTGAAAATCCTGTAGCAGACACATAGTGTACACATACCATCAATGAGCTTGCACCCAAGGACATTGCAATTGCTTTTTGCCAATTCTGCAGGAGCCTCGAATCAATTGCAGTTTCATTTCCCAAAGTTGCAGCAGTTGGAAAAATCTGATGGTAAAGGACTCTCTCTTTCTCTCTCTCTCTCTCTCTCTCTCTCTCTCTCTCTCTCTCTCTCTCTCTCTCTCTCTCTCTCTCTCTCTCTCTCTCTCTCTCTCTCTCTCTCTCTCTCTCTCTCTCTCACAAAATGGATTGAAGTGGCTAAGAAAGGGAAAAGTAAGGAAGCTCCTTGTACACCTACTCTTATCAACATGACCCTCGAAGAGGAACAAAGAAGGCGGACAAGGGCACTACATGTGAGAGTAACCGGCCTCAAGGACATAAATGATGTCCTAAAAGGAGGTCAAATCTCTCACATCCATGATGGGGATGGAGGAGCCTTTGCATACAAAGGCATGGAGAGTAGGCAAGAAAAGCGAGGGCCTTGGAGAATCTTCAAAGGAGAGAGCTCTTATATTGCGCTTTCCTTCATTGGAAGAGAAGAAGGAATTCTTGAGGAAGAGACCAATTCTCAAGAAGACAGGTGTTTTCCTTGGCGATGACCTCACTCTCTCACAGCTCGCGCATATGAGAGAGGTAATGCCAGAGATTAGAGCGGCACGAGAGAAGGGAAAGCTAGCCTTCTACAGAGATGGTCGGGTGGTGATTCTCGAGCAACGCACTACATGACGGTGCGAGACCTATGGGACCACATTGAAGATGGCTACTTCGAACTGCAATGGATCTATGAGGTTGGACATTGGTGCATTTGAGGACAGTTTCAGAGATAGAGACATTGTTTTCTTCTCAGAGACCCACCAGGCCCTTGGACAGTTGATGCCGCATGTGGTGGGATATAGATGGGAGACAACCAAATGCGAGATCGAGACATGGGACTAGAGGGTCAGGGAGTAGCAGTGCTATTCAGAGAGGAGTTGCAGCCACTACTACATATCGTACGGAGAGATGAGGATGCTCGATATATGTGGGTGAGGCTGAGAGCTGACACAGGTCGATTTTTATACATTGCCATATGTTACTTCCCTCCCAGTACGTCTGTATATGCTGCACCCAGTGGGCAATCACCTTTCTCTCTTCTAGATGATGATATTTGGGAGTTCTCTAGGGATGGTGATATCATTCGCCTAGGGGACTTCAATGCCTGAACGGGCAACTCACATACAGTATTCTATGACACTTCAGATGAGATGGTTAGAGAGATGGATGTGGGTGAGTTGGGGCTCGATAGGTGCTCGCATGATAGAGAGCAGACAGAGTATGGGAGATATCTCATTGAGATGACGACTACGCATGGGTTAGCCATACTTAATGGCCTACACGATTTCCTGGGGCAGCTGGTTTCACTTGTTTTCCACATAGACATGGAGCCAGTACAGTGGACTAAATCATGAACAGCCGAGCTTCATCCCCTGCATTCAGGATTTCACAGTGGGAGCTAGACCAGTGGGTGTAGCAGTGGATCATGCTCTTTTGACACTATCAGTCTCTTTTCAGTACAGTACAGCCAAGACATCAGTAGGAAGGTCACATACCCGTTACACATTTACACCAGAGACCGATTCCGTGTATGCAAAGGAGATCTGGGACCGTCTACGCACAGTTGGTCCAGGTCTCTCACTGGAGGAGTGCACCACTCTACTGACGGATGAAAGAGGCCGCGGAGAGCTACGTCGTGGTGTGCTCGGTTGCTCCAAACACCAAGGGAGTGGGCTGCTGCGTGAGGAGAGAGAAAGTAGAGAGAGAAACCTGCGCAGAAATTTGGAGAAGAAGATGGAGAAGCTGAAGTTGAAGAAGTCCCAATCAAGTTATGAGAGATTTGGGACCAAGTCTTATTGATAAGTGACTTTTAGGTCATTTGGGCATGTTCACACATGGCCAATGACCAAAAATCATAAAAATAATGTAAATGCCTATAACTCCCCAATTTGGGGTCCAAAAAATACAACAAAAATATGTCTGGAAAGCTCTCGAAGAGAGCTTTCACATGGAAGGGTCAAAATATACAAAAGGAGAGTCCTTGGGGCCTTTATCCCCAACAACCTCCCACTTAAAGGACCAAGGAGGCTCCTTTAAGCTAAGTAACTCCCACCATCTGTATACATAGCTGATTTTGTGCCTTGGGTAGACACTTCGTGAGAGCATCTGCAGGATTCTGTGAAGTATTGACCTTGATCAAAGTGATCAGGCCATCCTCTAACACCTCCCTGATGAAGTGATATCTCACATCAATATGCTTTGTGCGAGCATGAAACATGGCATTCTTTGCCAAACATATGGCACTCTGGCTATCGCATCCAAGAAGAGGTGCCTTTTCAAGCATCCCAAACTCACTGCAGAGCCGAGCTAACCAAATGGCTTCTTTGGAAGCCTCTGTGGCTGAAATATATTCAGCCTCTGTAGTAGATAGTGCAACTATCCTCTGAAGTCTAGAGCACCATGAAATAGCTCCACCTGCAAGGATGTATACATAGCCACTTGTGGACTTGCGTGTGTCCACATCACCTGCCATGTCTGAATCACAAAATCCTTTTAACTCCAATGGACCCTTTCCATAACATAAGCATTTACTTTTGGTCCCTTTCAAATATCTCAAGATAGATTTGATTGCCTCCCAATGAGCTCTACCAGGATTAGCCATGAACCTGCTAACAACTCCCACTGCATGAGCAATGTCTGGCCGAGTGGCAACCATAGCATACATAAGTGAACCACAAGCTGATGCATATGGAACACTCTTCATGTAACTGGCTGCATCATCATTTTTGGGACAGTCATCCTTGGAAAGCTTAACATGTGGCTGCAATGGCACTCCAAGAGGCTTAGCATCAGCCACATTAAATCTGTCCAGCACTTTTTCAATGTACTTTTCTTGGGATACCTGCAAAGTATGCTGCTGTCTATCCCTTTTTATACGCATACCAAGAATATGCTCAGCTTCCCCAAGGTCTTTCATTGAGAATGCAGAGTTCAGCTGCTGTTTTAGAGCATTCAGAGTGCTCTTTTTCTTCCCAGCCAGCAACATATCATCTACATACAGTACAAGAATAATTGGGCTGCCATCTTCATCCTTTTTCGTGTACAAACAATGATCTGCATGGCTTCTTTTAAACCCATGTTTGAGCATAAATGCATCAAACTTCTTATACCATTGTCTGGGGGCCTGTTTCAGCCCATACAAGCTCCTTTTCAGTTTGCATACCAGATGCTCTTTTCCAGGAATGGCATATCCTTCTGGCTGTTTCATGTACAGCTCTTCATCTAAATCACCATGCAAAAAGGCTGTTTTAACATCCATTTGGAATAATTCCAAATCCAAGGCAGCTGTGAGAGCAAACAACACACGTAAAGTGGTCATTTTCACCACTGGAGAGAACACTTCTTGGAAATCAATGCCCTCTTTTTGGGCATATCCCTTAGCAACCAGCCTTGCCTTATACTTGGGTTTGCCATCAACAGTTTTGATTTTGTACACCCACTTGTTTGGAATGGCTTTCCTTCCTTTGGGTAACTCAACCAAATCCCAAGTATCATTTGCATGCAAGGCCTTTATCTCTTCCTGCATGGCTAACTCCCACTTCTTCTTGTGCTCACATAGCTTTGCCTCTTTATAAGTAAGAGGCTCACCCTCATCTGATAACATAATATAATGTATAGAGGGATCATATCTATTCACTCGCCTCCTAGAACGTATAGATCTTCTTACCCAATGATCAACATTACCAGGCAATGGATCTACATCAGGAGGTACATTAACTTCTTCATTGTTAACAGGCTACTGTACATCATTTCCAGCCCTGTTTTCAGCATGAATAGGTGGCTGCATATGCCCTTCAGGAGCATCATTTTGCTGTCCAGCATCATCTGGCTCAATAACCACGGGCTCATTGTCATTTCCAGCCATATGTGGTGCATCCCGAGGGTCCATATCAGATTTAACTGGTGGCTGTACATGCTGAAATTTGACTCTTTTATGGTCATCTTTAGAGGCACAATTGTTTTTGAGCAGCCTTGCCTCATTAAATACAACATCTCGGCTGCGTATTACCTTCTTGAGTTGAGGTAGCCAAATCCTGTAGCCCATTTCACCTTCATCTCCATAACCCATGAAGATTCCTTTCATGGACTTTGCATCTAACTTGCTTCTCAACTCAGGCCTTATATGCACAAAAGCATCGCAACCAAAGATGCGTAGGTGGTCATATGAAGCTGGTTTGCCAGACCAAACCTCTTCTGGAATGCCACCTTTTAAGGACATATGAGGGGATCGATTGCAAGCATGAACTGCAGTTTTCAAAGCCTCTCCCCAAAATCCATGAGGGAGATTAGCTGTGGACAGCATGCATCTCACCCTCTCACATAAAGTCCTATTATACCTTTCAGCCACACCGTTGGAAGAGGGGCTGTATGGGACTGTTAGCTCCCTCTTAATACCAAGATTTTCACAAAATCTATTGAATTCAGCACTTGTAAACTCACCCCCATTATCTGTACGTAAGCATTTCAGCTTTCTACCTGTTTGAGTGGTCACAAATGCATGAAATTTCTTAAATGCAGCAAAGGCTTCATCTTTAGATTTTAACAAATATACCCAAAGCTTCCTAGAGTAATCATCTACAAAAGAAACAAAGTAAAGAGCACCCCCCATAGATTTTGTGGGCATGCTACAAACATCAGAATGAACAAGATCAAGCACATTAGACTTACAAGAGACACCAGAGTAGTAAGAATTCTTTACTTGCTTACCATATTGGCATTCATTACAAAAATCAAGTTTTGAGCCTTTAGCATCAAACTTGTCCAAATTACATAGTTTATCAAGGTCTTTTTGACTCATGTGACCAAGCCTTTTATGCCATAATTCCATATGTGAATGGATTTCAGCCAAAGCAATAAACTTGCCCAGCAAGGCTTTACCATGCAAGCAATAAAGAGTCCCTTTCTTTGTACCTTTAACAATCAGCCTAGAGCCTTTGATAAGCTTCCATGACCCCTTCTCAAAGAGGGTACTATATCCATGCATATCCATTTGCCCAACAGACAATAAGCTTTTCTTCATGCTTGGTACATACCTTACATCATGCAAAACCAGCTCATTGGTACCATCCACTGTGAGATGCATTGTGCCAATACCTTCAATTGAACAAGCATGGTTATTTCCAAGATATACATGTCCATGGCTGCCTGCATGAAAGGTAGTGAAACACTCCTTAATAGGAGTTACATGAAACGATGCACCTGAATCTACAATCCATGTTTGTGACAAAGCATCATTCACAGTAAGCAATGCATCAATCAAATCCCTCTTTGTGATCTGCATATCTTGTGCATGAATATTAATAGAAGGATCAATAACTTCAGCATGCTGTGCTTCCATAGTAGCACAAAGTATATCTTCTGCATCTGATAGCTCGTCAATGATGACACTAGAGGCCACATTGGCCTTCTCTTTGTCTTTGTCCTTTGAGGTATCATGTGCTTCATTCTTGGTGTCCTTTTTCTTCCTGTCACCTGTGTTCTTCTTTCTTTCTAGTTCAGCTTTATAGAATCTGCAATCAGGCTTCTTGTGACCTTTCCTACCACATTGATAACAAGTCACTTCAGCCTTGCCTTTGCTTTTGCTCCTGTTCCTCTGTACATTTCCACTTTTCTTTTCTGTTCTTCCTCTAGCCACATTGGCTGAACCACTGCCCTCTCCACTAGCTTTCCTCCTGATTTCCTCATTCAAAATAGAACCCCTTACACCATCAAAGGTAAGACTGGGGCTATTCGAAAGTGAAACAACCAATGTTTCCCACGAATCAGGTAAGGTCATCAACAAGAAGATGGCCTTAAGCTTATCATCAAATGGAAGTAATCCAGAGTCCTGCAATTGTGAAAGAGTACCTGTAAACAAAGATAAGTGCTCAGCCGCACTTTTTGACTCATCAAGCTGCATACACACTAGCTTACGCATAAGATGCACTTGATTTACAGGCGTGGTATTTTCATAAGTGGCTTTCAGCTTCTCCCATACCTCAAAAGCAGTTGTAAGGCCTTTCAAATCCACTAAGATTTCATCTGATACAGCCATCTTGATGTAAGTGATGGCCTTCTTGTTTAGGTTCATCCATGCTGCATCTGTCATATCTTCAGGCTTGACTTCCTCAAGAGCCCCCTCACAATCTTTAAGAAAGAGGATGCCCAACATTCTCTCTTTCCACAAATCGAAACCATTACCTTCAAATCTCTTGATCTCAAACAAGCTTTTGACATCAGAGGAGGTAGAGGCCATGTTTGCACACTAAGAGCTTCAAAATTTCACCAAAAAGGTAAAATTCACCTGCTTTCCTGTGCGCAATTACCTTAGGAGACTATAGCTGAGAAATTAAGCCCAAAAACTGTTCAAAACTTGCAAAAAACAATTTCTGAAATTTTCTGCAGAAAATTTCAGAAAATTCCAGCAAGCTGTAATTGCATCAAAAACAACAAATTTGTTGTTTTTCAACCACAAAAGGCATACATAGATGTAAAACCAAGGCAATGGGTGCTTGTTTTCACAAAAGCCCCAATTTTTGCAGCAATATGACCTGTAAAATCATAGAAATGACCTACTGTAATAAGTTTCCAGCAAGTATGCACTTCCTCAATCTTTGTGCATGTCCTCCCACTTGAAAAATGAGAGAATTTCTGCCACAAAAGACCTGTAGATGAAAAAATCAGCAATGTGGATGCTGAAAAAGACCTGTGGGGATACAAAAAGAAGAATAGAAGAGATTCTTCGCGATGAAACTCTCTAAAAAGCACAAAATTTGCTTCAGCTTTGCTCCGGGCTGAAGTAATCCTCCAAAGACAGCCCTTTTATCGCGAAAAAGAAGGTTTTTCGCGATGAAATTCTCCCAAATGCAAGAAAACACCTTAAGCTTAACATAGGCTGAAGTGGAAAAGCACTTCGAGCAACTTTGTCGCGATGGAACAGCTCAAGGCTCTGATACCAGTTGAAAGAGGCCGCGGAGAGCTACGTCATGGTGTGCTCGGTTGCTCCAAACACCAAGGGAGTGGGCTGCTGCGTGAGGAGAGAGAAAGTAGAGAGAGAAACCTGCGCAGAAATTTGGAGAAGAAGATGGAGAAGCTGAAGTTGAAGAAGTCCCAATCAAGTTATGAGAGATTTGGGACCAAGTCTTATTGATAAGTGACTTTTAGGTCATTTAGGCATGTTCACACATGGCCAATGACCAAAAATCATAAAAATAATGTAAATGCCTATAACTCCCCAATTTGGGGTCCAAAAAATACAACAAAAATATGTCTGGAAAGCTCTCGAAGAGAGCTTTCACATGGAAGGGTCAAAATATACAAAAGGAGAGTCCTTGGGGCCTTTATCCCCAACAACGGAGACATTGCATAGTGCCGCGTCAGTGGCATATCCACACACCCAGCCAGATCGGAGGCGACAGTATGGGAGCATGCCCCAGAATAGTTGGTATGACGAGGATTGCAGAGAGATGAGAGCCCTCCTTCAAAGGGATCTTCTGCTAGGAGTTATCACTTACAGACAGTCTCAGATTGCTTTCCGTCGCCATGTGAGACGGAAGAAGCGGGCTTACCTTGCTCAGTTGGAGCGAGATTTATATCAGATGTTCTTGAGCAGGGACTCAAGAGAGGCATGGCGATTTTTTCAAGAGCACTCCACTCCCAGCGATTACTTCACCTGATGTATGGGGTCAGTATGCGACATCGCTATATATGGTTCCTGGACAGGAACCCCTTCCGGGCCCTGCAGAGCCGTGCCCAGCCACGAGCACTTTCTTTACCGCTCGAATGGTACAGAGGGCCATTGACAGGATGAGGACCGGGAGGGCATATGACCATGACGGTCTAGTGGCGGAGCATTTTATTCATGCTAGGGATATGTTGATGGAGGTTCTTGCCGAGAGCTCGATTGATGCGCAGACTACAGGAGATGGGGGTACCCATAGAGTTGATGTGGGGGATTATGGCTTTGTACAGATCAGTGGTGGGACGAGTTTGCATCCCAGAAGGGCTATCTGATTTAGTTCACTCTACTATTGGAGTGAAACAGGGCTACCCACTGTCTCCTACTCTATTTGGTATGTATGTTGATGAGGTGTCTAATTACATTGACAAAGAGGGTGATAGAGAGGCCGAGTTGGCAGGGACGTGGATCCCATTGTTGTTATATGCTGATGATATTGTTATATGCTCTACACAGCTTTGCGGAGGATAGTGGTCTGTCTGTAAACCTTGGTAAAACCAAGGTTATGGTGTTTAACACCACACCGCAGTGGATCAGGAGATCAACACCTATTTTCACATATGGGCAGGAGGTTGTGGAGTATACAGATGCGGAGTATACAGATGCATACACATATATGGGGGTAGTATTCACTGGACCGAGATTTTCCTTGAGGAGAGAAGCAGAGACTAGACTGACTAGAGCATTATGCAACTTTCGGAGGATTGGAGAGGATGTGCTCGCAAGTTCAGTTTCAGGAACCCAGGACAAAGTTATGGCTCTTTGATACTTTGGTTGCCTCTACTATGCTATATGGGGTACAGGTTTGGGGACCTTCTATAGGTCAGGATGGGTGGAAAGTCATGGAGAGGCCCTTGGTATCTATGATCTCTAGGCTGATTAGAGCCAAGGCCTCCGTACCACATGATATCATTCGAGTGGAGCTAGCTGCCCCCCCTATTGAGATTGAGGCACTCACTAGAGCAGTCTCCTTTGTACACAGCTTGTGGGACACTACCAGAGATAGATATACGAGGCTGGCCCTCAAGTCATCCAGACAGCTAGCCTTGCAGGGGGATACATCATGCTGGTTTGCCCAGATGACATCATGGTTTCAGACACATGGTTTTACCATGGACAGGCTGCCTCCTTTCCAGTACTCTTTACAGACACCCCTGATGTATATGACACGGGTGGAGATTACTGGACTCATTTGTCAAGATCTGATTCAGCTGGACACTAGGAAGACATGGATTGAGCCTACACAGGAGTTGGGTACGAAGATGGCTTTCTATAGAGAGAATCTTCTACACCTCACAACGGATGGGTTTGTGCCTCGACCTAGCTATATGGATACACACCTTTCCCATGCCTTGCGTTGTGCCATTGGCCAGTTGCGCACATCCTCACATCAGCTTGAGATTGAGACTGGCAGATTCAGAGGGATACTAGCACATAGCAGGATATGCCGTCTATGTCACCTAGAGCCAGAGACAGAG